>CM049829.1:1281425-1283925 GCA_027422435.1 Schizopygopsis pylzovi | reverse complement strand
GATATCAGGATGAGATCAGAATAAAGTATTGAAAGAGAGAGAAAAAACAACATTTGCATATCTACATATACTGTACAGTCACTACCAACTGCCAGAAACAAATATCATGGTTTATTCACTTTTAATATATTTTAAAGATGAATATATTTTAACATAAATGTATTATATTATATTTATTAGGCCTATATAAAATATGCAAGAACATATATAAATATATATATATATTAATTATTACACACACACGCGCGCGCGCGCACATGCACGCACACACGCACGCACGCACACACACACACACACACACACACACACACACAGCTGTTGACGTGTCTCTGGAGAAGCTGTTGTACTCTCTCTCCTATCCCGGGCCCCGGGGCCACGGCCGTCCATAACCTCCCCCTGGGAGAAGAGAAGATTAAGGGTCCTTAAACAGACTCTCCTCCTCCCCGAGGCCTCCTTAAGTGATTCTACACCACAGGGATCATCTGTGTGTGTGTGTGTGTGTGCGTGTATGTGAAAGAGAGAGAGAGAGAGAGAGAGAGAGAGAGAGAGAGAGAGAGAGAGAGAGTGATGTGTTGTGTGTGTGTGTGTGTGTGTGTGTGTGTGTGTGTGTGTGTGTGTGTGTGTGTGTGTGTGTGTGTGTGTGTGTGTGTGTGTGTGTGAGTGTATGAGTGAGTAAGTGTGTGTGTGCGTGCGTGTGCTTGTGTGTGTGTGTGCGTGCGCGTGTGCGTGTGTGTATGTCTGTGTGAGTGTGTGTGTGTCTGTGTGTGTGTGTACACGCTCAAGCATGTTGTTTTCATGCATACAAGCAAACGTGGCACATCTATAATCAACATGTTCGAATCAGTTCTGCTGTGATAATACACTTACAGTGTCGTGTTTCACAACATTATGAATTACTGATGAAATGTTGTGAATAACAGCTTCTACTCTACTCTATTCCTTAAGAGCATGTTGATTTGATTCGGCATTGATTTTATGGTGGAGTTTATTTGATTTGGTTGGTATCGGTTGGAGACGAGTTGACATACTTTAACAAAACAAAGAGAGAATTAGACCATTAGCCAATAAGAGGATGTTTGTTATAATGCTATAAAATCACTGCAATGCATGTTAGTAATATCCATCCATCCATCCATCTTCTTCCGCTTATCCGGGGCCGGGTCGCGGGGGCAGCAGTCTAAGCAGAGATGCCCAGACTTCCCTCTCCCTAGTCACTTCCTCCAGCTCTTCAGGGGGGACACCGAGGCGTTCCCAGGCCAGCCGGGAGACATAGTCTCTCCAGCGTGTCCTAGGTCTTCCCCGGGGCCTCCTCCCGGTGGGACGCGCCCGAAACACCTTCCCGGGAAGGCGTCCAGGAGGCATCCGGAACAGATGCCCGAGCCACCTCAGCTGACCCCTCTCGATGTGGAGGAGCAGCGGCTCTACTCTGAGCTCCTCCCGAGTGACTGAGCTTCTCACCCTATCTCTAAGGGAGCGCCCAGCCACCCTACGGAGAAAGCTCATTTCGGCCGCCTGTATCCGGGATCTTGTCCTTTCGGTCATGACCCAAAGCTCAGGACCATAGGTGAGAGTAGGAACGTAGATTGACCGGTAAATCGAGAGCTTTGCCTTGCGGCTCAGCTCTTTCTTCACCACGACAGACCGGTACATCGACCGCATTACTGCAGAAGCTGCACCGACCGGTACCCCTCCTTGAACTGCCAACCTTAACGTGGTGGAGGGGTTTGAGTACCCGAATGACCCTAGGAGCTATGTTGTCCGGGGCTATGTGCCCCTGGTAGGGTCTCCCAAGGCAAACAGGTCCTAGGCGGCTGGTCAGACTAAGAGCGGTTCAAAAACCCCTTATGATGGACACAAAAACAAGGACCGCGACGTTGGCATGGCGCAGCCGGGGCCCCACCCTGGAGCCAGGCCCGGGGTTGGGGCTCGTATGCGAGCGCCTGGTGGCTGGGCCTCTCCCTACGGGGTCCGGCCGGGCTCAGCCCGAAGGAGCGACGTGGGGCCGCCTTCCCGTGGGCTCACCACCTGCAGGAGGGACCGTAAGGGGCCGGTGCTTAGAGGATCGGGCGGCAGTCGAAGGCGGGGGCCTAGACAACCCGATCCCTGGACACGGAAACTAGCTGTTAGTAATATATATATATATTATTATCAATGTTGAAAACAGTTGTGCTGCACAATATTGTTGTTGAAACTGTGATACATTTGATTTTTCAGTATTAACAGATGAATGGAAAGTTGAAGAGAACAACATCTATTTGAAATATAAATATTTTGAAATATTATAAATATTTTACTGGCACTTTTGATCAGTTTAATGTGTCCTTGATTAATTAAGAATTAACTTTTTTTTAAAGTAAAAACATTTGGAGCTTATTTGCATGATATTTTGGCCTCTAGTGTATTTTTCATTCATATTTGCAGATATATTTGCATCAGTAGTTCTGTCTAGGTATGCAGCTCACTATGTTTTGGCACGGAGCCGCAGTATCACCGCTGAAAG
>CM049829.1:1273925-1278925 GCA_027422435.1 Schizopygopsis pylzovi | reverse complement strand
GAATCAGGAGAGAAATCTGCACAGATCAAGCAGCGTTTACAAGCTAAAACAGCTCTAAACTTTATTTCTTCTCACATTATTTTGTCTTCTCCAGATGATAACTGATGGACTGGAGTGCTGTGGATTATTGTGATGTTTTTATCAGACTCTCATTCTGACGGCACCCATTCACATCCATTGCTGAGACACTGATGCAGAGACACATTAAATTCATCCTAATCTTGGATGACCTGAGGGTGAACACATTTGCAGCACGTTTGTATTTTTTGGTGAGCTATTCCTTTAAGAGAGCATCAGGTTTCGGCATGATTACAGTTTTTCTCGATTGCTAACACACTGTAACTGATTGTTTTGACATCATTTTCCAAACCATTCACACAGTTCTCAAAACAAAGACATGTTTCTCAAAACTTTAACACATTTCTCCTGTTTGCACACACGCTCCAATTTACTCAGTGTTTTCTGCCAAACTCAACACAAACACGGCATTATTTTGCACCATGTTCTCGTTCAGAAAACACAAACACACAATATAACCACCTCAACAGTGTTCTCTAGACAGTGAAGTAGTGTGTGTTTGACAGGTTTGTGTAACAGTGTCTCTAGACAGTGAAGTAGTGATGTCAGGATCTGACAGGATGATGTGTAACAGTGAGCTCTAGAGTGAAGTAGTGTGTTTTGGAAAGTTTGTGTAATCAGTGGTCTCTAGAGCAGATGAAGTAGTGAATAGTTGACAGGTTTGTGTAACAGTGTTCTCTAACGGTGAAGTATGTGTTTGCAGGTCAAAGTGTACATTTGTTCTCTAGACGGTGAAATATAAAGCATTATGGCAGTTTGTGTAACATGTTCTCTAGACGTGCAGTTGTGTATGTATAACAGGTTGTGTAACAGTGATATTACTAACACTGTGAAGTGATGTGTTTGACAGTTTGTGTAACAGTGTTCTCTAGACGGTGAAGTAGTGTGTATTTGACAGGTTTGTGTAACAGTGTTCTCTAGACAGTGATATTCCAGTGTGTGTTTGACTGTATATTGTGTAACAGTGTTCTCTTCGACGTGAAGTAGTGTCATGTACTCTGACAGATCACTGTGTAACAGTGTTCTCTAGACGGTGAAGTAGTGTACGTGTTTGACTAGGTTTATGTAACAGTGTTCTCTAGACTGTGACAGTCATTGTGTTTGGCAAGTTTGTGTAACTGTGTTCTCTAGACGGTGAAGCATTGTGTTGGCAGGTTTGTGTAACAGTGTTCTCTAGACGGTGAAGTAGTGTGTGTTTGACAGGTTTGTGTAACAGTGTTCTCTAGACGGTGAAGTAGTGTGTGTTTGACAGGTTTGTGTAACAGTGTTCTCTAGACGGTGAAGTAGTGTGTGTTTGACAGGTTTGTGTAACAGTGTTCTCTAGACGGTGAAGTAGTGTGTGTTTGACAGGTTTGTGTAACGGTGTTCTCTAGACGGTGAAGTAGTGTGTGTTTGACAGGTTTGTGTAACAGTGTTCTCTAGACGGTGAAGTAGTGTGTGTTTGACAGGTTTGTGTAACAGTGTTCTCTAGATGTGAAGTAGTGGTGTTTGACAGGTTTGTGTAACAGTGTTCTCTAGACGGTGAAGTAGTGTGTGTTTGACAGGTTTGTGTAACAGTGTTCTCTAGACGGTGAAGTAGTGTGTGTTTGACAGGTTTGTGTAACAGTGTTCTCTAGACGGTGAAGTAGTGTGTGTTTGACAGGTTTGTGTAACAGTGTTCTCTAGACGGTGAAGTAGTGTGTGTTTGACAGGTTTGTGTAACAGTGTTCTCTAGACAGTGAAGTAGTGTGTGTTTGACAGGTTTGTGTAACAGTGTTCTCTAGACAGTGAAGTAGTGTGTGTTTGACAGGTTTGTGTAACAGTGTTCTCTAGACGGTGAAGTAGTGTGTGTTTGACAGGTTTGTGTAACGGTGTTCTCTAGACGGTGAAGTAGTGTGTGTTTGACAGGTTTGTGTAACAGTGTTCTCTAGACGGTGAAGTAGTGCGTGTTTGACAGGTTTGTGTAACAGTGTTCTCTAGACGGTGAAGTAGTGTGTGTTTGACAGGTTTGTGTAACAGTGTTCTCTAGACGGTGAAGTAGTGTGTGTTTGACAGGTTTGTGTAACAGTGTTCTCTAGACGGTGAAGTAGTGCGTGTTTGACAGGTTTGTGTAACAGTGTTCTCTAGACGGTGAAGTAGTGGTGTTTGACAGGTTTGTGTAACGTGTTCTCTAGACGGTGAAGTAGTGCGTGTTTGACAGGTTTGTGTAACGGTGTTCTCTAGACGGTGAAGTAGTGGTGTTTGACAGGTTTGTGTAACAGTGTTCTCTAGACGGTGAAGTAGTGTGTGTTTGACAGGTTTGTGTAACAGTGTTCTCTAGTACGGTAAAGTAGTGTGTGTTTGACAGGTTTGTGTAACGTGTTCTCTAGACAGGTGAAGTAGTGCGTGTTTGACAGGTTTGTGTAACAGTGTTCTCTAGACGGTGAAGTAGTGTGTGTTTGACAGGTTTGTGTAACGGTGTTCTCTAGACGGTGAAGTAGTGCGTGTTTGACGGTTTGTGTAACAGTGTTCTCTAGACGGTGAAGTAGTGTGTGTTTGACAGGTTTGTGTAAGTGTTCTCTAGACGTGAAGTAGTGTGTGTTTGACAGGTTTGTGTAACAGTGTTCTCTAGACAGTGAAGTAGTGTGTGTTTGACAGGTTTGTGTAACAGTGTTCTCTAGACTGTGAAGTAGTGTGTGTTTGACAGGTTTGTGTAAGTGTTCTCTAGACAGTGAAGTAGTGCGTGTTTGACAGGTTTGTGTAACGGTGTTCTCTAGTCGGTGAAGTAGTGCGTGTTTGACAGGTTTGTGTAACAGTGTTCTCTAGACGGTGAAGTAGTGTGTGTTTGACAGGTTTGTGTAACAGTGTTCTCTAGACGGTGTAGTAGTGTGTGTTTGACAGGTTTGTGTAACAGTGTTCTCTAGACAGTGAAGTAGTGTGTATTTGACAGGTTTGTGTAAGTGTTCTCTAGACGGTGAAGTAGTGCGTGTTTGACTGGTTTGTGTAACGTGTTCTCTAGACGGTGAGTAGTGTCGTGTTTGACAGGTTTGTGTAACGTGTTCTCTAGACGTGAAGTAGTGCGTGTTTGACAGGTTTGTGTAACAGTGTTCTCTAGACAGTGAAGTAGTGCGTGTTTGACAGGTTTGTGTAACAGTGTTCTCTAGACGGTGAAGTAGTGTGTGTTTGACAGGTTTGTGTAAGTGTTCTCTAGACAGTGAAGTAGTGCGTGTTTGACAGGTTTGTGTAACAGTGTTCTCTAGACGGTGAAGTAGTGTGTGTTTGACAGGTTTGTGTAACAGTGTTCTCTAGACGGTGAAGTAGTGCGTGTTTGACAGGTTTGTGTAACAGTGTTCTCTAGACGGTGAAGTAGTGCGTGTTTGACAGGTTTGTGTAACAGTGTTCTCTAGACGGTGAAGTAGTGTGTGTTTGACAGGTTTGTGTAACAGTGTTCTCTAGACGGTGAAGTAGTGTGTGTTTGACAGGTTTGTGTAACAGTGTTCTCTAGACGGTGAAGTAGTGTGTGTTTGACAGGTTTGTGTAACAGTGTTCTCTAGACGGTGAAGTAGTGCGTGTTTGACAGGTTTGTGTAACAGTGTTCTCTAGACGGTGAAGTAGTGTGTGTTTGACAGGTTTGTGTAACAGTGTTCTCTAGACGGTGAAGTAGTGTGTGTTTGACAGGTTTGTGTAACAGTGTTCTCTAGACGGTGAAGTAGTGCGTGTTTGACAGGTTTGTGTAACAGTGTTCTCTAGACGTGAAGTAGTGTGTGTTTGACAGGTTTGTGTAACAGTGTTCTCTAGACGGTGAAGTAGTGTGTGTTTGACAGGTTTGTGTAACAGTGTTCTCTAGACGGTGAAGTAGTGTGTGTTTGACAGGTTTGTGTAACAGTGTTCTCTAGACGGTGAAGTAGTGCGTGTTTGACAGGTTTGTGTAACAGTGTTCTCTAGACGTGAAGTAGTGTGTGTTTGACAGGTTTGTGTAACAGTGTTCTCTAGACGGTTGAAGTAGTGTGTGTTTGACAGGTTTGTGTAACAGTGTTCTCTAGACGGTGAAGTAGTGTGTGTTTGACAGGTTTGTGTAACAGTGTTCTCTAGACAGTGAAGTAGTGTGTGTTTGACAGGTTTGTGTAACAGTGTTCTCTAGACGTGAAGTAGTGTGTGTTTGACAGGTTTGTGTAACAGTGTTCTCTAGACGAGTGAAGTAGTGGTGTTTGACAGGTTTGTGTAACAGTGTTCTCTAGACAGTGAAGTAGTGTGTGTTTGACAGGTTTGTGTAACAGTGTTCTCTAGACGGTGAAGTAGTGTGTGTTTGACAGGTTTGTGTAACAGTGTTCTCTAGACGGTGAAGTAGTGTGTATTTGACAGGTTTGTGTAACAGTGTTCTCTAGACAGTGAAGTAGTGTGTGTTTGACAGGTTTGTGTAACAGTGTTCTCTAGACGGTGAAGTAGTGTGTGTTTGACAGGTTTGTGTAAGTGTTCTCTAGACGGTGAAGCAGTGTGTATTTGACAGGTTTTTGTGTAACGGTGTTCTCTAGACGGTGAAGTAGTGTGTATTTGACAGGTTTTTGTGTAACAGTGTTCTCTAGACAGTGAAGTAGTGTGTGTTTGACAGGTTTGTGTAACAGTGTTCTCTAGACGGTGAAGTAGTGTGTGTTTGACAGGTTTGTGTAACAGTGTTCTCTAGACAGTGAAGTAGTGTGTGTTTGACAGGTTTGTGTAACAGTGTTCTCTAGACTGTGAAGTAGTGTGTGTTTGACAGGTTTGTGTAACAGTGTTCTCTAGACGGTGAAGTAGTGTGTGTTTGACAGGTTTGTGTAACAGTGTTCTCTAGACAGTGAAGTAGTGTGTGTTTGACAGGTTTGTGTAACAGTGTTCTCTAGACAGTGAAGTAGTGTGTGTTTGACAGGTTTGTGTAACAGTGTTCTCTAGACAGTGAAGTAGTGTGTGTTTGACAGGTTTGTGTAGCA
>CM049829.1:1251425-1268925 GCA_027422435.1 Schizopygopsis pylzovi | reverse complement strand
TCCGCGGTCCCGAACTGACTCAAATGATTTGCGCTCTCCGCGGTCCCGAACTGACTCAAATGATTCGCGCTCCGCGACTGACTCAAATGATTCGCGGTCCCGATACTGACTCAAATGATTCGCGCTCTTCGCGGTCCCGAATCTGACTCAAATGATTCGCGCTCCGCGGTCCTGAACTGACTCAAATGATTCGCGCTCCGCGGTCCCGAACTGACTGAAAGAGAAAAATCGCGCTCACTAGTCTTGACTCCCGAACTGACTCAAATGATTCGCGCTCCGCGGTCCCGAATCTGACTCAAATGATTCGCGCTCTTCGCGGTCCCGAACTGACTCAAATGATTCGCGCTCCGCGGTCCCGAACTGACTCAAATGATTCGCGATTCGGGTCCCGAACTGACTGAAGAGAAAAATCACTCACTAGCTTGACTGAAAAACTTTAATACAGTTTCTTTAATAGGAATCAATCTATATAGTGTTTTATTGTTATATTTGTTCATGCAGTTTCTTGAATGCTCTGCTAAATTCACCTATTGTACCTGAAACTAAAACACGGTTTATTTTATTTGTATATTATGTGTATTTGTAATGTGTGTCTTTGTTCTCATTTTTTAATAACAAAGATAAAATAATGACAACGATTTTTATCTTCACCCTCTTTGGCCTAAATATCTGCCATACTTTTTTATATTTTGCTATATTAAAGTCTTTGTCTTTATAAAAGGGAAATTAGTTTGGCTGTGATGCTCAAACAGCTTTAAAATAGAAAAACTAACATGACAAAGAATCATGATGGTGTGTGTGTGTGAGTGTGTGAGTCTCTCTCTTTCTCTCTCTGTGTGTGTGTGTGTGTGTGTGTGTGTGTGTGTGTGTGTGTGTGTGTGTGTGTGTGTGTGTGTGTTGTGAGTGTGTGAGTCTCTCTCTTTCTCTCTCTGTGTGTGTGTGTGTGTGTGTGTGTGTGTGTGTGGTGTTTGTGTGGTTTGTTGTTGTCTCTCTCTTTTTGTGTGTGTGTGTGTGTGTGTGTGTGTGTGTGTGTGTGTGGGAGTATTTGAGAGAGAAAGGAGACTGCGGGGGAGGCTGATATTTATATCTTTAACTCTTAATGACGCTGGATGTCTCAGTTCTGTTCGATGACATTTAAAGAGCTTCCCCTCCACAGTCGCCTTCAGTTATTGTTTGCCACACAGCATAGGCTTGAGATATAGTGCATGTGATGTATAGACTGATTCAGATACACTGTAAGAAATTGAATAAGTAAAAAAGCAGTGAACTGTCCGGTAATAAATGGCAGCTGTGGTTGCCAGATATTTACTGTAAAATTAGGTTTGGTGCATTAAACTTACATTTACAGTACATATATCGTACATAAAATACCAACCTACTTGGTTTGTTTTGTACCTTTATAATATACCGACACCCCCCTAAAAACACAAGTGGTTAAAAATAGTCATACAGTAATTCTGCTTTTCTGAGGAGGAAAATATTAATATATACTGTAAAGGATAGCCAACATGATGCTAAATAATGCAATAAACATTAATTTAACAACATACAGTTGAGGTCAGAATCTGCTAAATGTTATTTTACCAAAATAAGAGGGATCATACAAAATGCAGTACTATCTTATTCAGGTTTAGTACTGACCTGAATAAGATATTTCACATAAAAGATGTTTACATGAAGTCATTTATAAAAATGACCCCGTTCAAAAGTTTACACACCCTTGATTCTTAACACTGTGTTGTTCTCTGAATGATCCTCAGCTGTGTGTTTATTAGTTTAGTGATAGTTGTTCATGAGTCCTGAACAGTTAAACTGTCTGCTGTGAATCCTTCAGCTCTCACAAATTCTTTGGTTTTCCAGAATTGTTTGTGTATTTGAACCCTTTGCAACAATGACTGTATGATTTTGAGATCATTTTGAGGACTACTGAGGGACTATGTGCATCTATTACAGAAGATTCAAACACTCACTGATGCTCCAGAAGAATAACCCATGCATTAAGAGCCGGGGCGTGAAAACTTTTTTGATATTTTGGAGCTTGACAGTATAAGTCATTGAAATGTTCAGCTGTTTCGCAGAGAAGAAGAAAGTTGTGCAGGTTTGCAATGACATGAGAGTGAGTAAATGATGACAGAATGCATATTTTAGGGTGAACTGTTCCTTTAAATGTTGTATTGGTATCTGCTCTGGCATGTTTACATGATTGTTTTGATTTGAGTACTTATTAAAATAAAACTAAGAGATGTATGACTTAATAAGGCATCTTAAGAGTGCAGTCATGATTTGAGCAGTTCCACATGGATGTAATAGCAGGATGATTTGAGGAGAACTGCCGCTGACATCACCACACACACAACACACACACACATCACACACACACACGACAACACCTACACACACACACACACACACACACACACACCACACACACACACACACACACACCACACACACACACTCACACACACACACACACACACCACACCACACACACACACACACCACACACACACACACACACACACACACACACCACACACACACACCACCACACACACACCAACCACACCACCACACACACACACACACACACACACACACACACACACACACACACACACTCACACACCACTCTACACACACCACACACACACAACACACACCACACACACCACACCCCACACACACACACACACA
Organism: Schizopygopsis pylzovi; assembly: GCA_027422435.1. Classification (NCBI taxonomy): domain Eukaryota; kingdom Metazoa; phylum Chordata; class Actinopteri; order Cypriniformes; family Cyprinidae; genus Schizopygopsis; species Schizopygopsis pylzovi. The sequence goes on along the minus strand of CM049829.1, from coordinate 1,266,228 downwards.
CACACACACACACACACACCCACTCACACACCACACACACACACACACACACACACACACACACACCTCACACACACACACACACACACACACACACACACACACACACACACACACACACACACACACACTCACACACACACACACACACACACACACACACACACACACACACCACACACACACACACACACACACACACACACACACACACACACACACACACACACACACACACACACACACACACACACTCACACACACACCACACACACACACACACACACACACACACACACACACCTCTCACACACACACACACACACACACACACACACACACACACTCTCACACACACACACACACACACACACACACACACACACACACACACACACACACACACACTCACACACACACACACACACACACACACACACACACCACACACACACACACACACACACACACACACACACACACACACACACTCTCACACACACACACACACACACACACACACACACACACACACAATAACCCCAGGAGGATGGGTGTGGTGTGTATTAGTTAGTCAGCTAAACTCATTTTTGCAGGTTTACAGCTGAAAGACGCTCACAAACACTGAGGAACTGCTTTGTTTTGATTTCTGTAGCATTTTATACAGTACAGATCGTTTCAAAGCAGCTTTGCGTTAATAAAATGTGCACTAATATGTTTTAAAAATGTATAAATTGAGTTATTATTGAGTCATTATTCAGATCGGCGTTAATTGAGTTCAGTTCAATGTTGATTCACCTCAGTTCAATATTAGTGTCAGTGCAGTTAAATCAATATTACCGAATATTTATATGAATTATCCGAAGTATAACTTCACGTTTTTAAGAAATCAGTTTTATTTTATTAGTTTATATTTAAATACTATTATAGTACTTATTAATATTTTGAATTAGCCTGCATTTTGTATATTTTTAGTATGAGTTTTAGTCATTTATTATGTGCTTCTGTCATTTTTATTAGATTTTTACTTATTTTTTTAGAAATGATCAAATTTACAGTTTATTTTATTTCCGTTTTAGTACTTCAACCTAAACTAAATTATTTCAACATTTAAGCATTTACTCATTCATTCATTCATTTGTTCATTTATTCATTTCAGCTTTGTTTCTAGAACCAACATTTATTTTTATTAGCTTTATTTTTACTGAACAATAACAACACTCATAAAAATATATAAGAAACCATCATAATCATATGCTATTCTTACACAAGTAATTAAATAATACAAATATAGGATATTACTAACACCCATTAAAATGTAACCACAAACCTTAGAGGTGATTTTATGATGTAAAATCATAATAAATTAATAAAAGAAAACAGCATACATCACTTTAAACAATTTCACAATTTCTATGCTAATCGTGTCACCAAACAACATTTTAAAAATGACATTTTTTTAACGCTCTTACCACATCGTCTGTCATTGGTCAGGCCGACAGATAGTCCCGCCCCAGACTCAGCTGATTGGTTAAGTTAGAGATTGACATGTTGGGCCACTCAAAAAAAACTGACTCACAGCAACTTTAAAATAAGACACGGGGAAGAATAAACGAAAGGTTTTGATTGTATATGGTTCAGCATGTGTGAGGTCAGAGGTCAGCGTGGGGGGGGGGTCAGCTGTATTTGACCCGTGTGCAGGTGTCAGCAGAACTAGAGAGGTGGAGCGATGTGAATCTCAGCAGCTGTGAGCAGGTGCAGTCGATTAGAGCACACACACACACACACACACACACACACACACACACTTCTCTCTCTCTCTCTCTCTCGATCGCTCGAGGCTTGAGGTTTGGCTGAAATCGGATCCGCTCACTGGAGTAATTCCCCATATTGTGTGAGGAGGTGCTGGAAACAAAATAGCAAGTGTAAGCAGCAGGAGATTGTGTGTGTGTGTGTGTGTTGTGTGTGTGTGTGTGTGTGTGTGTGTGTTGTGTGTGTGTGTGTGTGTGTGTGTGTGTGTGTGTGTGTGTGTGTGTGTGTGTGTGTGTGTGTGTGTGTGTGTCTTGAAAGTTTGAAAGCAAGAAAGAAAAAAGATTAGAAGTAAAGGAATAGTACTCCTCCCTCAGGCCAAGATTAGGATGAGTTTGTTTCTTCATCAGATTTGGAGAAATGTGTCTCTGCATCAGTGTCAAGAGTTATTATGGATTATGGATTCTATGGTATTTGAGTTAAAAACATCTTAATGCTGGATTAGTTTCATCTTGTGTCTTCTCCAGATGTTAACTGATGGACTGGAGTGCTGTGATGTTTTTATCAGACTCTCATTCTGACGGCACCCATTCACATCCATTGCTGAGACACTGATGCAGTGACACGTTTCTACAATACTTAGCAGTTATTAAAAACAGAGTGTTATTGTGCATTGATGTGGACACCAATATAGTTATCGTTCTTAGTGTGAACGGGCCTTAAAGATGTGAAGATGTCAGGTTTCTATCTAGTTTACAGCCAGAGATAATCAACCCTGGAATGTTTTGAACATAGAAGCACATTTAACAACCTGTTAAGTGGGACAGACTGATAACCTGAAGAATCTGCAGTGTTACAGGGTATAAAAAAACCTTTCTGAGACGTCCCTGGTGTCTGGGAATCAGTGATTGTGTGATGAAGTGTTTCTCTGTTACTACATCACCAAAACAGAGATCAAATCAATGAATCGAATCATATTTTCTAAGCATAGCTAACAGTGCATGTGATGCAAACTCAAAGCTTTGATCTCCTGAAAACACAAATGAATGCTTCAAATCACTGTAAGGTGCTTTGAATAAAAGCGTGCATCAGATGAATAAACACAGCCGGTGAGGATCAGTCTGAACGTTATATTTCATCTGCCTCTATTAATATTGCTCTACAGTAGGAGCTTGTTTGGACTTGCATCGTAATATGATACACTTCACATATGGAGTGATTTATTCATGCAGATGTTTAGAGCGTTTTCAGGAGGACATTAGGGAACTGCTGAAGTGTGTGTCATCCTGCCCTCTGCTGGACACATGATCACAGAAGCACACTAGTATACTACTTGTACTGTATTTCTGTAGTATGCAGTACGCATGCTGTGCAATGCATGCACACACTCTGTATTTAATGCATGCACTAATGCACCAATATAACAGACAATACTCGACACGGTATCCCACAATGCAATGCTCAACTACACCTTCAGACTAGACACAGTGGGAATATTTGACTGGACTGATACAAGACATGTTTTGAAAGATAGAATTGCATTAAAATGCAGTTTAATATTTTTTATTTTGTTTTGTTCTGTATAGTTAAAATCGTTTTATTTTTCACAATTTACATTTAAAGTTTTAGTCATTTGTTTCTGTGTTTTTGTTATTGTAGTATCATTTGGTATGTAATTATAGTTTTTATAATTATTTTGAATTCGTTTTATTTATTTATTTTCTGTTTTGATTTTAAATTTAAAGATTTAATATATTGGTTGTTTTTGTTTTTGTTTTAAATATGTCTATATAGCTATTAATTTGTATTTAAACTAAATGAAAATGAGAAATGTTGTAAAAATAAAAAATAAAAATAAAATAAAATAAATAATAATTAATATAAAATATATAATAATTAAAATAAAATAAAATATTTTATTTTATTTTATAAAATTTAATTTTTATTTAAAAATACAAATAAAAAAATAAAGTTCTAAGTTATACTAAATGAAAATGACAAATTTTGTCTTACTAACTAGATTAAATAAAATAGCAAATAATATATAATTTAATATATTTTCTTTATTTTAGCTAAATTATGTCTTAGTAACTAACTGAAATATAAATAAGTAAATAAATAAATACAAAATAAAACAACAATGCTGTCTTGGCAATCAGCTGAAATAAAATAATAAAATTAAATAAACTTGAAAAAATTATAACTTTTGTATCTCAGTTAAAGTTTATTTTACTTCATGTAACAATTATTTTAATGATATTAGCTTTAGTTTCCATTACCTAATAACTAATAAGCTTATCAAAAATATTAATTGCATGATGTAATAAATACATTGTACTGTTTCACAATGTTTTACCAAAATGTGGGACTATGTCAAATAAACAATGCAATACGTTGTCTGTTTATGTGTATCTTAGATAACTAACTATAAAATGCCTAAATTGCACATAAGTTATATATATATATATAGATGTGAAAGTCTCATATAAACACTTGAGCACAAGATATCTGAGAGAAATCTGTAATCAGACTGAAGACTCGTAACGCTCACGTCAGACGCGGCTGTGAGGTGCTGTGTTTGTGCGATCAGGCTTGTGTCTTCCTGCTGTGGTGAACATCAGACAGGGTTTATTCTCAGTGGTTCACCGCAACGGGTCATTTTCAGAGCCGAGGCATCATGTGCTGATATCCATCAGCCTCCAGAGCGAGATTAGACAACCCAGACCCAGACGAGCCGCCCGCAGCCTGATAGACGGCCGTCTAGACACTGAACGGCTCTTTTTCCGAGCATTGTTTGAACTGGACATTTACACAGGACACGACAAACAGGCACAACCTGCCACACACTACACACAAACACACTCCACTCACACACACACACTACACACACCACACCACACACACACACACACACCACACACACACACACACACACACACACACCACACTCCACACACACACACACACACACACACCACACACACACTCACACACACACACACACACCCACACACACACACACACAAACACACTCCTCACACACACACTCACACACACACACACACACACAACACACACACACACACACACACACACACACACACACACACTCACACAACTACTCACTCACAAACACACTTACACACACACACACACACACACACACACACACCACACACACACTCACTCACTACACACCACACACTCACACACACTCCTCACTACCACTACTCACCACACACACACACACACACACACACACACACACACACACACACCACACACACACACACTCACTCACACACTCACCACACACACACACACACACACTCACCTCACCACCACTCACACACACACATATCACTCACACACACACACACACACACACACACACACACACACACACACAACACACACACACACAACACACACTTTCACATTACACTCACACACACACACACACACACACTCATCACCCACACCCCACACACTACACACCACCACACACAACACTCACATTACACACACACACACTCACTACTGATAACACTTCACACACACACAACACACACACACCACACACAACACACATCACACACACACCCAACACAAACACACCACACACACACACACACACCACACACACACACACACACACACACACCTGCACTGCTGCTGTGTACTGTAGTTATATTGTATGTGTCAGTAGTAGACCATCTTCCCTCGTGGTCAGTTGATGCAGAAGAACATGTACTATAGTGCTTCGTATCAAGACCTATGACCTCATCCCCTTCCTTTTTCTTCTCTCCTCCTGTTCCTCTTTATCTCCCACGACCAGGATTCATTTTACACACAATCACTTGTGCTCCTGTTCATATCATCCTGAGATCCTGACATCAGTCTTACTTCTGAATGTTCACAGATGTGCTGTTTGTGTTCATGTAGTGATTCTTGAGGTGGTTATATTGTGTGTTTGTGTTTTCTGAATGAGAACATGGTGCAAAATTATGCCGTGCTTGTGTTGAGTTTTGCAGATAACACTGAGTAAATTGGAGCGTGTGTGAAAACAGGAGAAACGTGTCTTTGTTTTGAGAACTGTATGAATGTTTTGGAGAATTGTGTCAAATTAATCAGTTATAGTTTGTTAGCAATCAATAAAAACTGTAATGTACTATTATGTCTTTATGACAATCATATCTCTCCTGAGAACAAGCATCATTCATCATCATCATCATCATCATAATTAGTGCTGATTACATGTAATCTGATTCCAAATATCAAGTACTTGTAAATAGATTATATTACATATGTAAATACTTGTAATCAGACGTATTGATTATGTAATTACATCATATTCACACAATAACAATAATGTATTGATTCAAATTTGACGTGTTTTCGGTTTCACTTTATTTTAAGGTGTCCTTGTTACAGTGCAATTATACATTTAAACACTGAGAGATATTAATTAACTACATGCACTTCTTATATGGTTAGGGTTATGATTAGGGTTACTTGCATGCAATTATGCATAATTAATTGTTATTATAATAGTAAGTGCATGTAACGTGTCTAACAAGGACACCTTAAAATAAAGCGTTACCCAAATATCAAGCATTTATATTTAGATTATATTACATTTTTAAATACTTGTAATCAAACTTACATATTCACACAATAATAATAAATAATTCATGATTTATTGATTCAATTTTAATAAGTGTTTTCTCACCATTTCATGACAAACACATGATTTTGTTTATTTGAGTTATTCACTATGTTTGTTATTTAATCGTGTATTAATGTGTTTTTGGAAGTCTTTTGTCTTTCAAACACATTAAAATGCACACATTGACATAATTTCTTATTTACGTGTAATGCAGGGATTCATAAAAAAATTGTCAGCTGCGCTTCTTTCATCGTAATAAATGTACCTGAAGTAACCCCTGAGATTTTAAGATTTTAATGAGACATTTGCATATTCACGGTTCAAAAGTAATCAGAAAATAGCCTGATTATATTACCTGGAATGTGTAATGATTACTTTATTAATTTTGAATCAGTAATCATGACTGATGACGAGCACCAGGAGGCGTCACAGACACACAGCTGAACTCTATACAGCACAATAGAGTTAAGATGTTAATCACTACATCAAGACACTTGTTTTGTTTTTAAATCTTATGTTTAAATATGCAAATGAGGCATTAATCTAGTTCGATGTGCACTAATTTGCCGTTTCAGAACAGAAATGCATAAAGCCAGGTTCATAATTCTTGTTAGGTTTTTCCAGAGAGAGAGGATTCTGCGTTTTTCTTTTTATCAGTCCATAAATCAGAAAATACTGTCAACAGACAGAAAACAAATATAGAGAGGAATACAACGGTGACGTTTGTGAGAGAAGATATGGATTGGAATTGAAATCTACAGAAGCAAATAAATAAAGTGCAATAAAATAACTCTTAAATGTGAATTCTGATGTTTTCTTTCCACTCGTCTGAAAGAAGAGACACGATATAAGCAACAAAGACTACAATCTTTAAAAGCTATGCATGGATTTCACATGATGTGCAAGAAACGTGGTATTTTCTGTACCATGTTTAACATAAAAGCAGCAGTCATTCATCATAACCATATGAAAGCTATTAACATGGTAAATATGACCATGTTTGAATCTGCATCGAGACATACTGTGATGGTTTTTCAAGCTGTTTTTGGGTCGTTTTTATTTGCCAGCATCAGTTTGTTTGGTATTTAAAGGGAAAAGGCTCGGGTTACTAATTTAGGTTATTAAAACATAGATTTTTTAAGTTTCTAAAATATTGAAATGTCCTAAACCTTACCCTAACTTTATGTAAATTTGACTAAAATTTGATTAAAATTCGAATAAAATTACTAGAATCTTAATGAAATAACATTCTAGTAATTTTATTTGAATTTTAATGATTGTTTTTAATATTCTAGGAACGGTAAAGTATCCAGTTCTTCTTGTCCTGATTCTTTATTAATGTACATTTTACTAAAATATTTAATTAACATTCTAGTCATTTTATTTTAATATTCTAGTAACGGTAAAGTATCCAGTTTCTCTTGTCCTGATTCTAGATTAATGTACATTTTACTGAAACATTTCATTAACATTCTAGTAATTTTATTTGAATTTTAATGATTGTTTTTAATATTCTAGGAACGGTAAAGTATCCAGTTTTCTTGTCCTGATTCTAGATTAATGTAATTTGACTGAAACATTTCATTAACATTCTAGTCATTTTATTTGAATTTGAATGATTATTTTTAGTATTCTAGGAACGGTAAAGTATCCAATTCTCTTGTTGTGATTGTAACGTTCATAATTAAAGGTTATTCGATTAAGATGTTTGGTTTTAGAGATGTTTCTGATTCAAAGTTACAACTTTTTTTGAACAATAACATCATGTTCCGAGAATGTTGCTTTAAGAACGTTATGAGGACATATATCAAATAATACTATCATTATAAGAACTGTTCCATTAACATTGCATTAGGAAGGTTTTGTCGGTAAGTTTGAAGAAACATCGTGAGGGGTTTGGGGTATTTGTGGTTTGTTGTGTTGGGAGTTGTTCAGTTTGTTTGCAGTCCAAATCTCATTGTGTTTTTGAGGGGAGACACATTATTAAATCTGCGTATGATTCTGTGATCGTGTCTCTCCTCACGGAGTCATGGTCCAGTGGTAGATCCTTTCATTCAATGGTGTGATGCTTCGTTTTTAAATACGACTGCTTCTCAAACAAAAGAGATGTTCATTGACTTCTGACATTAAGGGACATCAGGTAGAAGCGGTCAAGGAGTACAAATATTTAGGCTCTGTATTTGATTATGATAATTGTGTCAAAAAAGCAGTCATAAGCAGCACAGGAATATTTGTAGTAATAGACAACAATACATTGTATGAGTCAAAATTATCGGTTTTGTCTTTTATGCCAAAAATCATTAGGATATTAAGATCATGTTCCATGAAGATATTTTGTAAATTTACTACCATAAATATATCAAAACATTTATTTTTGATTATTAATATGCATTGCTAAGATTTCATTTGAACAACTTTAAAGATGATTTTCTCAATATTTAGATTTTTTTGCACCCTCAGATTCCAGATTTTCAAATATTGTCCAAACCATACATCAATGGAAATATTATTTATTCAGCTTTCAGATGATACATAAATCTCAATTCTGAAAAAATTACCCTTTTGACTGGTTTTGTTCTCCAAGGTCACAAATTAAAATTTGAGGCAAACGCTGATATTATTAGAGGGAAAGCTCTTCAACGTATGTATTTTTTTGAGGAAACTTCAATTTTTCATATGGATGTGTCTTTTATGAATACTTGTTTTATTTAATCTGTTTGACGTTGTTCTATTATTTGTTGGTATGGCAATTTGAGTGTAAAGAACAGGTACATCTCAAAAAATGAGAATATCATGAAAAAGGTCAATATTTTTTGTCACTCATTTTAGAAAGTGAAGCCCATATATTATATAGATTCATTACACATAGAGTGAAATATTTCAAGCCTTTATTTCTTGAAATTTTGATGATTTTGGCTTACTGATAATGAAAACCCAAAATTCAGTGTCTCAGAAAATTAGAATATTACATAAGATCAATAAAACAAGGATGTTTTAAACAGAAATGTCAGGCTTCTGAAAGAATGTTCATTTCTATGCACTCAATACTTGGTTGGGTGAATGACTGCATCAATGCAGCGCGGCATAGAGGCAATCTGCTCAGGTGTAATGACGCACAGAATGCTTTGACAGCGGCCTTCAGCAAATCTGCATTGTTGGGTCTGGTGTCTCTCGTCTAGATTCTCGATGGGCTTCAGGTCATCTGTATTGTTGGGTCTGGTGTCTCTCATCTAGATTCTCTGGGCTTCAGGTCATCTGCATTGTTGGGTCTGGTGTCTCTCATCTAGATTCTCTATGGGCTTCAGCTCATCTGTATTGTTGGGTCTGGTGTCTCTCATCTAGATTCTCTGGGCTTCAGGTCATCTGCATTGTTGGGTCTGGTGTCTCTCATCTAGATTCTCTGGGCTTCAGGTCATCTGCATTGTTGGGTCTGGTGTCTCTCATCTAGATTCTCGATGGGCTTCAGGTCATCTGCATTGTTGGGTCTGGTGTCTCTCATCTAGATTCTCTATGGGCTTCAGCTCATCTGTATTGTTGGGTCTGGTGTCTCTCATCTAGATTCTCTGGGCTTCAGGTCATCTGCATTGTTGGGTCTGGTGTCTCTCATCTAGATTCTCGATGGGCTTCAGGTCATCTGCATTGTTGGGTCTGGTGTCTCTCGTCTAGATTCTCGATGGGCTTCAGGTCATCTGCATTGTTGGGTCTGGTGTCTCTCATCTAGATTCTCGATGGGCTTCAGGTCATCTGTATTGTTGGGTCTGGTGTCTCTCGTCTAGATTCTCGATGGGCTTCAGGTCATCTGCATTGTTGGGTCTGGTGTCTCTCGTCTAGATTCTCTGGGCTTCAGGTCATCTGCATTGTTGGGTCTGGTGTCTCTCATCTAGATTCTCGATGGGCTTCAGGTCATCTGCATTGTTGGGTCTGGTGTCTCTCATCTAGATTCTCTATGGGCTTCAGCTCATCTGTATTGTTGGGTCTGGTGTCTCTCATCTAGATTCTCTGGGCTTCAGGTCATCTGCATTGTTGGGTCTGGTGTCTCTCATCTAGATTCTCGATGGGCTTCAGGTCATCTGCATTGTTGGGTCTGGTGTCTCTCGTCTAGATTCTCGATGGGCTTCAGGTCATCTGCATTGTTGGGTCTGGTGTCTCTCATCTAGATTCTCGATGGGCTTCAGGTCATCTGCATTGTTGGGTCTGGTGTCTCTCATCTAGATTCTCGATGGGCTTCAGGTCATCTGCATTGTTGGGTCTGGTGTCTCTCATCTAGATTCTCTGGGGTTCAGGTCATCTGTATTGTTGGGTCTGGTGTCTCTCATCTAGATTCTCTATGGGCTTCAGGTCATCTGCATTGTTGGGTCTGGTGTCTCTCATCTAGATTCTCTATGGGCTTCAGGTCATCTGCATTGTTGGGTCTGGTGTCTCTCATCTAGATTCTCTGGGGTTCAGGTCATCTGTATTGTTGGGTCTGGTGTCTCTCATCTAGATTCTCGATGGGCTTCAGGTCATCTGTATTGTTGGGTCTGGTGTCTCTCATCTAGATTCTCTATGGGCTTCAGGTCATCTGCATTGTTGGGTCTGGTGTCTCTCATCTAGATTCTCTGGGGTTCAGGTCATCTGTATTGTTGGGTCTGGTGTCTCTCATCTAGATTCTCTGGGCTTCAGGTCATCTGCATTGTTGGGTCTGGTGTCTCTCATCTAGATTCTCTATGGGCTTCAGGTCATCTGTATTGTTGGGTCTGGTGTCTCTCATCTAGATTCTCGATGGGCTTCAGGTCATCTGCATTGTTGGGTCTGGTGTCTCTCATCTAGATTCTCGATGGGCTTCAGGTCGTCTGCATTGTTGGGTCTGGTGTCTCTCGTCTAGATTCTCTGGGCTTCAGGTCATCTGCATTGTTGGGTCTGGTGTCTCTCGTCTAGATTCTCTGGGCTTCAGGTCATCTGTATTGTTGGGTCTGGTGTCTCTCTCATAGATTCTCGATGGGCTTCAGGTCATCTGCATTGTTGGGTCTGGTGTCTCTCATCTAGACTCTTTATGGTCTTCAGGTCATCTGTATTGTTGGGTCTGGTGTCTCTCATCTAGATTCTCGATGGGCTTCAGGTCATCTGCATTGTTGGGTCTGGTGTCTCTCGTCTAGATTCTCGATGGGCTTCAGGTCATCTGCATTGTTGGGTCTGGTGTCTCTCGTCTAGATTCTCGATGGGCTTCAGGTCATCTGCATTGTTGGGTCTGGTGTCTCTCGTCTAGATTCTCGATGGGCTTCAGGTCATCTGTATTGTTGGGTCTGGTGTCTCTCATCTAGAGTCTCTTTGGGGTTCATGTCAGGCGAGTTTGCTGGCCAGTCAAGCACAACCAGCTTTTGGTACCGTTGGCAGTGTGTGCAGGTGCCAAGTCCTGCTGGAAAATGTAATCAGCATCTCCATAAAGCTTGTCAGCAGAAGGAAGCATGAAGTGCTCTAATATTTCCTGGTAGATGTCTGTGTTGACTGAGGACTTCAGAAAACACAGTGGACCAACACCAGCAGATGACATGGCAGCCCAAACCATCACTGACTGTGGAAACTTTACACTGGACTTCAATCAACATGGATTCTGTGTCTCTCCTCTCTTCCTCCAGACTCTGGGACCTTGATTTACAAATGAAATACAACATTTACTTTCATCTGAAAAGAGGACTTTGGAGCACTGAGCAACAGTTCAGTTCTTCTTCTCCGTAGCCCAGGTAAGATGCTTCTGACGATGTTTCTGGTTCAGAAGTGGTTTGGTATCTCTTTTCCTGAAGATGTCTGAGCGTGGTGACTCTTGATGCACTGACTCCAGCTTCAGTTCACTCCTTGTGAAGCTCTCCCAAGTGTTTGAATCGGCTTTGCTTGACAGTATTCTCAAGCTTGCGGTCATCACTTTTGCTTTTGCACATTTTCCTCCTTCCAGTCAACTTAGCATTTAATATGCTTTGATACAGCACTCCTTGAACAGCCCCCCTTTCAGTAATGACCCTCTGTGACTTACTCTCTTTGTGGAGGGTATTAATGAGGGTATCCCCATTATTGTGCTTTCAGCGAACAAGAGATACCCAGAATGTATACTGTATGGATGGTCATTTATTGAAACTCAAATGTAAATATTCTAATATTTTGAGATACAGATTTTTGACTGTAATCTCTAACATTTGAAGTGTTTTACTTTACATGTAATCAATCTAAAATATATGAAAGCTTCCCTTTTTGAAATACGTTACAAAAAAATAAACTTTTTCACCATGTTCTATTTTTTTTGATGTACCTATAGTTTAAATGCACTGTAAAAAATCTAAACTTGATACAATGTAAAAAGTTTAAGACAACTAGCTTCAGCGGATTTGTGAGTTTTCTCAACTTGTTGTGTTCAGTTTATGCAACACAAAATATGCTAATGTTTGATTTTTGGGATTGGTTTTAAAAACGACTCGTTTCAATGATTCAGAGTCGACTCTTTCTTTCGAGAGACGTTAACTTTATACACTGAGCACTTTCAGATTTATAACTTTGCGGGATGTTTTCATTCACTCAGAGCTGTTTTATAAAAGGACAAAAAGGACGATAGAATTAAGTTAGGAGAATATTTAGCAGATTTCTCTTCAGACACAGAATCCTCAGCTGCTCTGGTCCTGGTAAAGTGTCGGTTTCTCCTTCATACTTGAGCTGATGACACTGTAATTACGGGGGGGTTTTACCGCCTGGCATTCCTGAAGCAGATGGAAGCGCGGCTGTAAATCCTCTGTGTTACCTGAGGCTGATTCCGAGTCTTTGGTGTGAGCTCTCCTGACCTTCATCACTCTTTACAAGCGTTTAAAGCATCGGTTACCACAGGCGACGGCGTGTCCATCCCAGAGCTTAACGCCAAGCCTTTCTCCAATACACTTTGGAATTTGTGCCTTCAACATGTCAGAAAGATGTTGAGATACTGAGAGGACCACTTAACGTTCCTCAAGAAGAACGAGAGCGGACACTTCAAAATGTCAAACAAACCCAATCAGCAGAATATACTAACACGATGCTCAGCTTAGTGTTTTATATACCGCGTTATACTGCGGTAAGTCATTTGAAGAGTTAAACCCTCTTTTTCATTGACTTCTTAACAATGCACACAACATATTGTTAGTGCATTGGTTCTGAATTTCTTTGCAAGTGTGTAAAGACACAAAATAGCTCCATTTTGTTCATTCATTTATATATAAGTGCAGTTTTTTGTAATGTGTTTCTTCTTGGTTATACAAATGTTAGAGAAACATTTCATTTGATTAATTATGAAAACATTATGAGAATGTTATATTTGATTGTACTTCCACCGTTCAAAAGGTCCAGTATTTAATGCATTAAGAACGGTTCTTCTTGTTTGTTGTTTTTTTATATTATAGGAACATTGCATTTTATCATTTTGAAAAAGTAATTAAAATGTTTTTTTAAACGTTCAAAATATCAATTTTTGTATCTATTAAGAACATTTCTTCTTGGTTATATGAACGTTATAGGAATGTTTCCTTCTATCATTTTGAAAATGTTACAGTTGAATGTTCACCATTTTTTATATTTAAAGAGTTTTTATTGGTTATACAAACGTTAAAGGAACGTTCCATTTGATCATTTTGAAACATCATGAGAATGTTACATTTCAGTGTTCTCTCAACATTTAAAATGACCGAAATTTTAATATCTAAAGATTTCTTGGTTATGTGAATGTTAGAAGAATATTCCATTTCATAATTAAAAAGCTGTTATGAAAACATATTTTTCTGAATGTTTTCTAAACAGTCCAGTTTTGTTTTAAACGTATGAAGAATGTTTCGTCTTGGTTATGCAAATATTAGAGGAACGTTCCATTTGATCATTTTGAAACATCATGAGAATGTTACATTTCAGTGTTCTCTCAACATTTCAAACACACTTTTTTCATATTTAAAGAACATTTTTTATTGGTTATATGAACATTAGAGGAATATTCCATTCTATGATTTTGAAAATGTTATAAGAAAATTCTATTATTACTGAAAACTGTATTCCGCTTAGTTCTGCGAACGTACAAATAACATCATAAAGACGTCCTGAGAACATTATTCCAGAGCGTTTCCTCTCAGCATTACAGAATGTACTGTATATCAAATATTAATAATACAGTTAATAGAGTCAGCTTTCTCTTTACACTGTTGAAGAACTGATCAAGACCTGTATGAGATAAACTACTACTACTTAATAAACAGAATGCTGACTAATAACTGTATTTACATGTACAGTATGCATTTATGACCCTGGAGCACAGACGCAGTCATAAGCAGCTCAGGGATATTTGTAGCAATAGCCAACAATACATTGTATGGGTCAATATTATACATTTTTATTGTATGCCAAAAA
>CM049829.1:1206425-1246425 GCA_027422435.1 Schizopygopsis pylzovi | reverse complement strand
GTTTCTGTGCATATTATAAACACATGCTGCTGTTAGAAACAACTGATGCTTCATTCATCTGTTTGTGATTGGACGAGCTCCACGTCAATCATCGTCAGGGGGCGTGGCTTTGATATCTCTCTCGCTGTAACGCGTGTTTGAGACTCAGTTTGAGTGATTCAGTGTCACGGACGGTCATCTTCATCATCATCATCATCGTCATCACTAACAGCTTTACCAGCACTTTTCACTCTCTGGACGCGTGCTTCATTCCCAGCGAGGATCGTAAAAGCGAAAGTCTGCGGGAAGTTTGCTGAGCTCTGTATTCTGGGTTTCTGTGGAGACTCTGTGAAGTTCATCACGATGTGTCACCACAGCTGCGTGTGGATATTCAGTGTGCTGCTGCTGGGCTTCTGCGCTCGGGAACGGCTGGAGCTGGAGCTGTGCGCCGGACCGGACTGGACTCTGGGCTTCTGCGGATCCGGACTCACCTGCGCGGCGCTCAACAGAACCGGACCCGCGCTCGCACCTGAGACAGGTGTCTGTAGAGGTCAGTGCCGCGCGCTTATCGATATCATCAAAGAAGTATATGATATGTGCAGTGTTGGGATGGTTACTTTGGAAATACAATAGGTTACAGATTACAACCCTGCTGGAAAAAACTAAACAATATAAACCATTACAGAAATTCTAATGGTTTCCACTACAAATACCATTACAAACAATCAACTTTTAACCATTAATACCATTATAAATGGGTTTCTGTAGTGTGTTTTTGGGACTTATTCCATTAGGATTTAGTGGTTTTATCAAGCCACCAATAGAAGGCGACCAATTACCAGTAGAGACCAATATAGGCACCAGTACAATTCCCATTATAACCAGTGAAACCATTACACATTCTGTGATGCTTTCTATAGTTTTTTTCAGCAAGGAAGTTACCTTATTTAAAATGTAATAAGTTGTGTAACTATTTCAGTTACTTTATTAAAGTAATATATTTGATTACTTTTCTAAATGCCGGACTCACTTAAATTAAGGTTATAATCATTTCATTTTAAAGCACAGACACCACAAACTTACTTTGACATTATTCTGAGGTCAAATACTGATCTAAAATCATAACAAGAAATAGTTTAATAGCAATTGTAATGTGAAATCAAGTCTTTGCATAGAGAAGAAACACTGGCATCTAACAATGCCTTAATATAATAAAGCATATACATAAACCCGAATATAATAAAACAGTTATCAAATAAGCATGTGCCCTATTCGGTGTCCTAAACTTTCCTGAAATATTGCTGTCTCATATTTTAGAGCAGCCAATGCAACCAAAATAAATCAATTAAATCTGTATGTGTGTGAAAATATTCAGATATAATCGTTAATAATCGTTAACATTTTCATAAGTAACTGTAATTTAATTATGCATTTTTCTCAGTAACTATAACTGGTTACAATTACATTTATTTTGTCATTAAATGATGTAATTTAATTATATGTAACTAGCTACTCCCCAACACTTCAGAGAGTAAATGTGACGAGATCATTCATATGATTCCAGCACGCACAGGAATTAACGAGAACGACGATTTAGATAAGCAGGCATGTAAGCTAGACGAGGTTATGTAAATCGGAAGCAAAAGTACTAATTAAGAATAGTATAATACAGGAATGGTAATGTAACTGGGATAGATAAGTAACAGACAGACATTACATCTAATAGGAAAACATCCAACATGGTTTATGTGATCATTGTCAGAATGAGGAATCAGTGGAACACATAACAAAAGTACATCACAGAAAGAGAAATATTAAAGAAAGTGATTAGGAAACAAAGTTCTACGGAAGTTAGCATTAAAGCATGCTTAATGGTCATTAATTACCTGAGAAGAACTGGCTTGCTTAACAGATTTTAAGACTCAGACCCACACTCCAGTATAGTATGTGGCAGTAATGCACCTTATCATCAGATGCTGACCACTATTAAAGCAAAGAAGAAGAAGAAGAATGCATGTTTATAACGTGTATAAGACCACCCATGATGATGAAGAGGAGGAGGAGGAGGAGGATGGTTGTGGGTCTTGACAGTTTCTCTCTAGTTTGGCTTCTTATGCATCATGTCATGATTGATTGATTGATTGATTGATTGATACTGAGTTGGTTACTGTGACAGTACCATGGTAAAGTGATGATATCAGTTGGGTAATACAATGGTACTTTGATGTGTAGTGTGATATTGATTAATAGCACATGTTACTCCAACAATACCATGCTGAAACCATGGTGCATGTCCAAAAACATGGTATTTCCATAGTTACTTGTCCAAAATACTGTAGTATTGCTGTTATACATGTACAAAAATTGTGGTATTTGCTATAGTATAGGGGTCGACCGATATGTGTTTTTCAGGGCCGATACCGATACCGATTATTACAGATCAAGTAGACCGATAACCGATATTTTGAACCGATATACGTGTCTGGTGTAAAAATGAAAATGAATGCCAAAATTAATAATAACAAGAGCTCTGACAAAAAAAAACGTTCTTTAAATGCTTTTAAACATGTCTTTAATTCTGAAAACTGTTAATAACAACAACATTAAATAAACAGTAATATTAATAATATTAATAATAACATAAGTACAGAGATCACCCAGAAGCATTCTGTAAACATTTTGTAAAACTTAAAGTAAACGTATTTAGCGTATTGTGTGATTATTCTCAACAAAAGTTGTAATAATTGTTGTAGTTGTATTACGTATACAGTAATATATTCGGCTAAACCGAACTTATATTTTGACAGGTTGCCATGAGGACATTTTAAGTTTCTGTATCCTATGTATATATGATATGACGATCGTTTTACTCAAATGAAACGGTCAAATGCTCATGAAGTGACTCTGCGAGCAGTTCTGGGGATGTTGTTCATGTATTTATGTCCTCATTTAGTGAGACGGCAGACGCTGAAGTCACCGCGAGCATCACGCGCTTCAGTATGTGTGTGTGCAGTAAATGAAACCGCACGTCTGTGTCATTCATTAACAAAGATGCAGGATTCATATTTAAATAGTGTTTTTGCGGCTTAATATTTATAGATACTAGTCCATAGCGCGAGTCGATTTAAGTGTACTGACCTACTTTTGATTAATTCATCCAAACTTCGACACATTCCATGACATTCCGCCTTATACGGTAAATTCCATTATATGACTGCATTTCGCGATTCCGCCCGCATTTTCCGCATCGCGGACATCATGGGTTATATTGAGGTGTTTTGCAACTTCAGCAACGTCTGCTGCTGCTTTACCTTTGAGAAACAACTGATGCGTGATCACTGACGCAGCTCCAGTTAACAAGTATTCTCGGTGTGAGACTGCCTTCAGTTTTCCGCGTTGATTGGTCGGACTCGTGACTCTCTACATATCAGATGAGCGGTGGGCGGAGATTGCTCTCAGAGATTGAGAGATCGCCTCACTCTCACAGTGTTGAGCTCAGACAGGCTGCATCGAGCCAAATAGTGCATTTAAACATTAAATAGTTTCACCTGTATTATTTAGTCACCAATAAATAATGTCACCTGTAAGTAGTATGTTTGTTTAAAAAAAAAAAAAAAAAAATTATTATCGGCAAATCTGTTTTGAAAATGGCCGATATCGATAATCGGTAAAATGCTTAATATCGGCGCCGATAATCGGCCAGGCCGATAATCGGTCGACCCCTACTATAGTATGTCCAAAATACTACAGTATTGTCATGGTATATGTCCAAAAACATGGTATTGCTCCAAGTATACTACAGTATTGCCATGGTACATGTCCAAAAACATGGTATTGCTCCAAGTATACTACAGTATTGCCATGGTACATGTCCAAAAACATGGTATTGCTCCAAGTATACTACAGTATTGTCATGGTACATGTCCAAAAACATGGTATTGCCCCCAAGATACTACAGTATTGTCATGGTACATGTCCAAAAACATGGTATTACCCCCAAGATACTACAGTATTGTCATGGTACATGTCCAAAAACATGGTATTGCTCCAAATATACTACAGTATTATCATGTTACATGTCTAAAAACATGGTATTGCCCCCAAAATACTACAGTATTGTCATGGTACATGTCTTAAAACATGGTATTGCCCCCAAGATACTACAGTATTGTCATGGTACATGTCTTAAAACATGGTATTGCCATAGTTCCTTGTCCAAAATACTATAGTATAATTATGGTACATGCCCAAAAAACATGGTATTTGTCATAGTATGCCCAAAATACTATAGTATTGCCAAAGTACATGTCCAAAAACATGAAAGACTCACCGGCCACTTTATTAGGTAGATCTGTTCAATTGCTTGGTAACACAGGTTGCTAATCAGCCAATCACATGGCAGCAGCTCAATGGATTTAGTCATCTAGATGTGGTGAAGACGACGTGCTGAAGTTCAAACCGAGCATCAGAACGGGGAAGAAAGGGGATTTAAGTGATTGAACGTGGAATGGTTGTTGGTGCAGACGGGCTGGTCTGAGTATTTCAGAAACTGCTGATCTACTGGGATTTCCACCAACAACCATCTCTAGGCTCTACAGAGAATGGTCCGAAAAAGAGAAAATATCCAGTGAGCGGCAGTTGTGTGGACGAAAATGCCTTGTTGATGTCAGAGGTCAGAGGAGAATGGACAGACTGGTTAGAGATGATAGAAAGACAACAGTAACTCAAATAACCACTCGTTACAACCAAGATATGCAGAATACCATCTCTGAACACACAACACATCGAACCCTGAAGCAGATGGACTCCAGCAGCAGAAGACCACACCGGTGCCGCTCCGGTCAGATAAGAACAGGACACGGAGGATACAATTCACACAGACTCACCAAAACCGGACAATAGAAGATTGATTGACTCTGATGAGTCTGATTTCTGCTGCAACATTCAGATGTAGGATCAGAATTTGGCGTAAAGAACATGAAAGCATGGATCCATCCTGCCTTGTCTCAACGGTTCAGGCTGGTGGTGGTGTAATGGTGTGGGGGGTATTTTCTTGGCACACTTTGGGTCCCTTAGAACCAATTGAGCATCGTTTAAACACCACAGTCTACCTGAGTATTGTTGCTGACCACGTCCATCCCTTTATGACTACAGTGTACCATCTTCTGATGTACTTCCAGCAGGATAATGCACCATGTCACAAAGCTCAAATCATCTCAGACTGGTTTCTTGAACATGACAATGAGTTCACTTTACTCAAATGACCTCCACAGTCACCAGATCTCAATCCAATAGAGCACCTTTGGGATGTGGTGGAACGAGAGATTCACATCATGGATGTGCAGACGACAAATCTGCAGCAACTGTGTGATGCTATCATGACAATATGAACCAACATCTCTGAGGAATGTTTCCAACACCTCGTTGAATCTATGCCACGAAGAATTAAGACAGTTCTGAAGGCAAACGTGGGTCCAACCCGGTCCTAGCAAGGTGTCCCTAATAAAGTGACCGGTGAGTGTATAGTATTGCCATAATGCCATATCCAGAAAATAATACCATGGCGCTTTCAGTGCTTTTGAGTCGGTTTGCACTTCCCATTCTGTTACTATGAGGTTTATAATGTCCAGATTGTGAAGTAATCAAGAATAATCAAGTTATTCATGCGATGCCAGTCCATGTGAATCTAGGTTTAGCATTCATTCGTAGCTCATCGATTTAATAATGCCGCTGATGTAACCGCTCGAGATGATTTGGCTCGACTGGCCGCAGTGTCCTGTGATTTGATCTGTGATGTGATGTTAGGCTCCTGTCCAAGAGTTTAGTCAGGAAAAGGGTCACAATGGCAGGCTGGAGCTGGACTTTCTCCAGGTCTCAACACTTGGATTGCTCCGGACGGCTGAGCGAAAGCAGAAGTCGGTCTGTGGGAAGGTTCTAGAGCTCAATTACCCCTCGTCTTCATCTTCCTCCTGTGGGGTCTGTGGTTGATCCCGAGGGATCACGTCCTTGATTGGGTTTTATTTACTGGGCAGTGTTGGGGTTAATTCCTTTACAAATTATCCGCTTTGACTCAGCCCAAGTTTTTTTCAACTGCTTACAAAAGCTGCTTTTCAAAACTTCACACAAATCCAAGAATTGAACACAAAATGCAAAATGCCTCGCATCTCTTGCAAAACGAAACACTGCATTCACAATATCACAAAAACATCTCAAAAGCAAACATTTGCAAACACCTGTGCCATAATATTGATTCCTGTTAATGTTGGTGTGTTACATAGAGAATAGTGTGTTGTTTTATGAAACTGAAAACTGAGTCAAAGGCAGTGAATTAGTGTCTGGTTTTGCAGATTTGGTGTGTTTCTGCTGCTTTCAGAAACTGTGACAAGGAAAGATTTAGTGTGTAAGCAGTTGATCAAAACTGTAATAGATGCTGTGATTGAGTTTGTCTGCGATCAACACCTGAGTCACGTCTGAGAGCCAGAACTCCTAAAGTAAAAAGTCCTTTTACTGCCTATGCTTTTCAGGTGTGCTCAGTTTTTAGAGGGAAATAAATGCAGATGTAATATGAGCATGTAGAAAATTTGAGGTTAAATAATGAGTGTCATTTTCCAGCCACTGATTAACCAGCATCTCTTTATCAAAGTAATGCATTATTCATGATTGCCATCATTAATTACTTCTCCCCTCCATTAGCAAAGAAATGAATGAGGCTATTTATATTCTGACATGGCTGAAGGCGAACGGAAGACGTGAAAATGAAAAGAGCTTGTTGAATATTGTATATCAGTCTTTTTTGGGGTACATCCATTTGTCATACACTCTTGAAAATAAAGGTTCTTGTCATTTATGGTTCCATGAACATCCATGAAGCTTTTCTATTGCAAAAACTCTTCTTTAGAATATTAAAATATGTTTTACATTAATAAAAATGGTTCTTTTAAGAACTGACCACTGCTAGGTTCTTTGGGGAACCCAAAAAGGTTCTTCTACACTTTTAAAAGCAAAGGTACCAATGGAGGTTTTCATAATAATGCCATAGAAGAACCATTTTTGGTCATTTAAAGAAGCTTTTTCCACTATAAAGAACCTTTTTTCTCAATGGAAAGGTTCCATGGATGAACCACAGATGCAAAGCTTTATTTTTAAGACTGTAGATTTTGTTTATATACCATCATAATATTTGCAATGGATTTGGTGGACAAAAATAATCATAATTGTTTGCAGTTTATTCTGTTCCACAAACAAATTAACAACCTATACATCACCAGTACTGCGTATTTAAAGCTGCAGTGTGTTATTTTAGCACGACTAGACAGAATAATGACTGTTTTCAAACAGGTTTCCCAAACCGGTCCAGTATGAATCCATCTTAGCAGTTCAATCACTGTCAGTGTTTAGTCTTGACTATCAAAAGAATTCCTCTGAGGTCAGTCTCCTCTCTCGGTCTGGACGCCAAGAAAAACTGTCTCCATGTTCTTCTGTTTGCCTTTTTATACTGATAAAATATCAGCTTCCCACATTTGACCCGTAACTATTATAAGAGCAACAACAATAGTGAGAAGGACGCAGCATGTCTGCAATCATCCTCCTTGAAACTGATTAATCTAGTTATCATGTGGACTTTAGATAACAACACCAGACCAGACTGTTTTTATTTCAGGCTAATCTGCATTCAGCAAGTACGCTTTCAGGAAAAAATCATAGTATTGCTGTATTACCATGCCTAGAAGACCTTTGATAATACCATGGTACTTTTTAGTCAGTGGAAACACCTTTACTCTATTTTGTTATTTTAATTTCCATTTTATATAGTACCTTTTCCAAAATATTATAGTACTGGCTTGGTACATGTCCAAAAAACATGGTATTGCTCCCCAGATACTATAGGCATGACACATGACATATATCCAAAAAAATGACATAACCCCTAAAATACTATAGTATTCCCATGGTAAATGTACATGTTGGAGACATTATTTATTTTGTTATTTAGGTTATAGGAGTGCTAAAATATTTTTTTATATGAGGTTTTTTTTGTGACTTTTATTTTGATAGACAGTGAGAAGGCAGTGAAGTTAAAGATGGCCGCTTCTCACCTTTTTATCTAGAGAGCAGAGAACAAAGAAGCACCCTATCAACCTACTAGGCATAAAAGTTCTTTAAGGCTATTTGCTTTGCTGTTTTCCTTTTGATTATTTGATCTTGAGTTTGTATTTTTCAACCCTGCTCTAACCTTTGTATGGATTACTGGAATCCATTTTGGGAAATTATTAGTTTGATCCATCCATCCTGCCCTGCCTGCCTACCCTGCTCATCTCCTCCTTAAAAGGTACTAACAACTTAAGTTTATTTAGATAGTCGTTCAAAGAGTGTCGGCGAAGTATGTTGGTGGCTGCTTCAAATTTGCCAATACAGTACATAAACAAGGTATTGCCCCCGATCTACTATAGTGTTGCCATGACATATGTCCAACAACATGGTATTTCCACAATATCTTGTCCAAAACACTATAGTATTGCCATGGCACATGTCCAAAAACATGGCATTACCCCCAAAATACTATATTATTGTTATGGAACATTTCCAAAAACATGGCATTACCCCCAAAAACTACTAGTATTGCATGTACATGTCAAATGGTACCGCTCCAAAATACTATAGTATTGCCATGGTACATGTCCAAAAACATGGTATTGCCCCCAAAATACTATAGTATTGTTATGGTATTGCCCCCCAAATGCTATAGTATTGTTATGGTATTGCCCCCCAAATGCTATAGTATTGCCAAGGAATATGTCCAAAAACATGGTATTACCCCCAAAATACTATATAATTCTTATGGTACTGCTCCCAAATCTATAGTATTGTATGTATTGCCAATGGTAGTATTGCCATATGTCCAAAAACATTGGTATTGCTCCCAAAATACTATAGTATCTGCCTTATGGTACATGCTCCAAAATACTATAGTATTACCCCCCCCATGATACATATCCAATATTGTTATGGTATTGCTCCTAAAATACTATAGTATTGCCATGGTACATGTCCAAAAACATGGTATTACCCCCAAAATACTATATAATTCTTATGGTACCGCTCCCAAAATACTATAGTATTGCCATGGTACATATGTCCAAAAAATTGGTATTGCTCCCAAAATACTATAGTATTGCCAAGGAATATGTCCAAAAACATGGTATTGCCCCCCAAATACTATATTATTGTTATGGAACATTTCCAAAAACATGGTATTGCCCCCAAAAGACTATAGTATTGTTATGGTATTGCCCCCCAAATGCTATAGCATTGTTATGGTATTGCCCCCAAAAGACTATAGTATTGCCATAGTGCCATGTCCAGTAGACCATTTTTTGACTATTGAATTTTGAATAAATAGAGACACTATACACTTATTTTGACTCCCAATTTGTTGCTGTGATGTTTAAAATGTCCAAATGTCAAGTAATCCAAAATTAGATTTTAAATGAGACTTTAGAGTGCTGTTTTTATTCGAGACAAAGTTAGATTCCTGTGTTTATTCATCCTTCTGGATTTTCTAGTTTGATCCAGACTCTGTTTGGCAAACCTGTGCAGATGAACACAAACCGGTCTCTGACCGGTAGACGTGAACAGATGTGCTTTGTGGCCGCCAGTGTTCGGGGTCGTGTGAAAATATGAAAATATCCTCGCAGGAAGTATTCATATGGAAAAGACGTTGGTGGAGCGGATTATTCTGAGGTGACAGGAAATAACAGGGAAAGTTTTGGCTGGGCATTCGATGGCTGGTTTGAAAAGCCTGTTTGTGATGGCACTGTCTGCGTGAGAAGAACCGCGACGTGGGTTTCCACAAACGGGATGTTTCTGTGCCAAATGCACCAGTATCTGGCTGCTTTGGTTTCAGTGCTCAGTCATGTCTAAGAATGTGGTTACTGTGCTTGGCCTCATAATAAATCAGAAAACACATTACACCTCAATTGTTTCTCCTAGATGACAATGAGAACAATGGGAGAGTTGAGCTGATATCCACATTTAATAGCACTGTGAGTCTGTTTTTATTTCTCCTCAGGACTTTTAGAATAGTAATGCATCGCTACCCCCAAATACTGTAGTATTTCCATGGTACATGTCCAAAAACATGGTATTGCCCCTAAAGTACTGTAGTATTTCCATGGTACATGTCCAAAAACATGGTATAGCCCCTAAAATACTGTAGTATTTCCATGATTTATGTCCAAAAACATGGTATAGCCCCTAAAATACTGTAGTATTGCCATGATTTATGTCCAAAAACATGGTATAGCCCCTAAAATACTGTAGTATTGCCATGGTACATGTCCAAAAACTTGGTATTGCCCCTAAAGTACTGTAGTATTTCCATGATTCATGTCCAAAAACATGGTATTACCCCTAAAATACTGTAGTATTTCCATGGTACATGTCCAAAAACATGGTATTACCCCTAAAATACTGTAGTATTTCCATGGTACATGTCCAAAAACATGGTATTGCCCAAAAATACTGTAGTATTTCCATGGTACATGTCCAAAAACATGGTATTGCCCCTAAAGTACTGTAGTATTTCCATGGTACATGTCCAAAAACATGGTATTGCAACCTAAAATACTGTAGTATTTCCATGATTTATGTCCAAAAACATGGTATAGCCCCTAAAATATTGTAGTATTTCCATGGTACATGTCCAAAAACATGGTATTGCCCCTAAAGTACTGTAGTATTTCCATGGTACATGTCCAAAAACACAGTATTGCCCCTAAAATACTGTAGTATTTCCATGTTACATGTACAAAAACACAGTATTGCGAAATACCAGAAAACACATTCTACCTCAATTGTTCTCCTCGACAAAAATGAGATAAGTGGGAGAGTTGAACTAAAAACCACATCTACTCTTACTTTAGGTCTGATTTTACTTCTCCTCTGGACTTTCAGAGTAGAAACACATCTCTATTGCGTCTCCTGAGCAGTTTTCTTCTGCTTTGTTTGGTGAGCGTTTGTGAGCCAAGCCCCAGGAGAGCATCACGGGGGACCGTAGGAGCCGCCGAAGCCGCTTTGTCTTTGTTTATTCACATGCAGCAGGCTGGGGGGTCTTCAGCCAGAACCTGCAGGAGCCCGAGGGGGTCTGATGTGGATACTCTAGACTTATTTAACACACATGGCCGAGGACAGAGGAAAAACACAGATGCATGTGAAGGACGTGGAGACTCCTGAGGCAGTGGAAGTTAAAGATCTAGTGTAGGACAATACTATTACTCAGAGGTCGCTCTTTCAGACCTCGTTTATGTGTCAGATTTGTGTCAGATGTTCTCAGTCGGGTTTTTCTCACTGTGGTTTTACTGTCAGCATTGTCAGATTAGTTCACAGTACTAAGCAGGTTTATTATCATTAACTCGTAGTCAAATTAAAACCATTAAAAATGTGTTTCTTGAAACAAAATAAGCATTAACCAAAAAAAACAACATTGTATGAAAGAATAAAAAAAGAGAATACAATTTTATTTCAGCTCTTTTTTATTTGGTTTAACTTAAATAACTAAAACTAGATTAACTAAAACAAAAAAGCTATATATACATATTTTAAAAAACAAATAAAAATGACTAAAATACACAATAAAATTACTAAAACTAAAATTAAGGTGAAACTTAAAAAAAATTGTCTAAATCAAAATATTAACTAAAATATAATAGAATATCAGTGATACTAAAATAACATTTACACTGTTGCTGAGTTTAGTATTTATACAGTACTTATTAATATTTTGAATTAGCTTTTATTTTTATATTTTAGTAATATTTTTTGTGCTTTAAAACATTATTTTTTTTCAATTTTGCTTTAATTTATTATTGAATAAAAAATATTCAGTCTACTTTTCGTAATATTTTTGTGCTTTAAATTAATTTTTTTACATTTTGCTTTAATTTATTTTTAAATAAAAAACATATTCAGTCTATTTTTGGTAATTTAAATATTTCACCTTAAATATATTTTATTGCTAGTTCCCAAGGACACATTTCTCGTTTTAATTCAGTTTAAATTCTAAAATAACTAAAACTAAAACAATAAACAAATATTTAAATAAATGACAAATACACACACGTATAATTTAACTAAAAATAAAGGTTAAACAAAATATAAAGAAAGTATATTATATAAAATAACACTGAGTTTAATACTTAGCAGTGTTATTTTAGTATTAATTTATTCATATTTTGAATGAGCTTTTATTTTTATTTTCAGTGTTCATTTTAATTTTAGTTGAACTATTAGTAAAACTATTTCTATTTATCTTTAACATTTTTATTTCAGTTTAGTTTGAGTTATTTTAGTACTTCAACTTATTTTATTTCCGTTATTGTCCACTTTTCTCATTTTCATTTCTGTTTTTCATCTAAAAGTTGTTTTATTTCAGCTTATAGCCTGATAACCTTGGCACTTCAAATCATTAATCATAGCTATGAGCAATAATAATAATAATAGTGCTGATGAAATACTTGACCTACACACCGCTGGAGCAGTGGACACACACACACACACACACACACACCTGGAGCAGTGGACACACACACACACACACACACACACCACCTGGAGCAGTGGACACACACACACACACACACACACACACACCTGGAGCAGTGGACACACACACACACACACACACACCTGGAGCAGTGGATAACCTTGGCACTTCAAATCATTAATCATAGCTATGAGCAATAATAATAATACTAGTGCTGATGAAATACTTGACCTACATTAGAGGAGACACGTCTCTGCTTTCTTTCCATCTCACAGAAACAATTGAGACATTAAAGAGCTCTTTCCAGGCGCGTCTCTGTTCGGTGCCGTTCAAATCTCAGCGACAGCCGAGACGGAGACGAAGGAGCCGGACAGACGAGTCTGGGTTGCCATGGTAACGCTGTCTTCTTCTCCACAGCGGTACCCGATGCGACGGATGCGGACGAGCGCTGCCCGCTGGTGAGCGGCTGTGAGCGTGTGGATGGAGAGTGTGTGTGTGAATCCAAACACTCCTGCATCCGGACCTACAGCTATCCCGACAGAGACGCCTGCGTGCATGCTGGGAAAACAGGTGAGGATCTCACCTGGAGGATAAAAACTCGTAAAAACAATAGTACATGTGATTTGATCGAATTTAGGGCCATAACTATGCAGAACTTTAAGGTTTAATATCATTTAAACGGATGAGTTATAAAGAAACTCACCCCCTCACAGTTGTTATGAAGGGCAACATTGGCTATATAGCCCAAAATAATTTTTTGCACCAAGCTGTAAACATGTTTTTTTTTGCTGTAAACTTGGTTATTTTAACATGGCGAGTCTATGGGATTGACTCTTTCAAGCTTCTTTATGATTAAAAGTCCCTCATTATACATCCAATATTTCTCTATTCTTTTTTTTAATGAGCAGCTGGAAGTAGTAAATAATAGACATTTCAAAATAAGAGTCCCATTGTATATCAAGCTTGTTTATGATTAAAAGCCCCTCATTTATATATTTTTTTCAAATTATTATTAGTATTTTGGTTACAAAATAAACCGTATTTAGCATTTAATTCAACACAAACTCTAGTATTTTCTCTCTGAACAGCCCCATCACAGGCTAATAAACATTATTTAACACGTTCAATATATAGATTTTATTAGTATCAGCACAATAATCTTTTTTTATTGCCTTTTGTTTTATTGGGATTGGAACACGTCCCAAAGCAGACATGCGCTCAGCTCTTCTGGGACGTGTTTTAAAAGGTTAATGCATGATACATATATTAATAAACCATCATGTCACATTGTTTACGTTCAGCATAAAGTTATTTAAACCTAAATTCAATGAACCAGAAATGTGTCCAAGTTTACATTAGCGTCAGTGGGCATTAATCATGGCTCGCCTGCGTTTGACCGGTAACTCTGTGTTTCTCAGGGTCTCGCCGTCATGAACACAGACACAGGTTTGTGGGTCCCGTGGACCCGGCGTGTGTGTTTTCTGGCTGTAACCTGACGGTCGACGGCTGTGTTTGTTCGTCTCAGAGCTGCGACGATCACTTCACGTACATCAACCGCAGTCAGTGCCAGCGAGACGCAGGTAAAGCAGTTTACCGATGTTTTTCCCGATATTTAAGCATTTTACCATAGTAAAATGCAAAACCATTTTATTTATTTTTTTACATAATTATTCAGAGTATAACCAACAGTGAAATGTGTTCTCTGTATTTGACCCATCCAAGTGCACACACACCTGGAGCAGTGGACACACACACACACACACACCCCTGGAGCAGTGGACACACACACACACCTGGAGCAGTGGACACACACACACATACCTGGAGCAGTGGACACACACACACACACACACAACACACACACACACACACTGGAGCAGTGGACACACACACACACACACACACCTGGAGCAGTGGACACACACATACACACACACACACACACTTGGAGCAGTGGACACACACACACACACACACACACCTGGAGCAGTGGACACACACACACACACACACACCGCATGTAACTTTATACAAGATTCACTCGTTTGAAACACACTAAATTATATTAACATTTACTATAGAACCATTATTTCTCCAATAAACATCTAAATAAATACATCTCTATCTAAATTAATGATTTATTATCTGCTCAAGCGATCGCAGGTTAAGTATAGTTCTGTGTAAATAGATAAACCGCTGTCAGCAGTTTTCATAATTTAGACAAAAACATTTTAATAATTCTGATAAAACAGTTGAGAAATGCAATAAAATACGATGTTTTGTTTGATATAGCTTATTTCAATATTCCAGAGAATATTATTCAGTGAATTATTCTTCACTCTTTAGTCTATTAAACAGATTATAAACCTAAAACTGTAGTTTAAAATGAAGTTGATATGACTCCTGTCTTTTATTTTCTCCATTTGAAAACATTATTTAGCTTATTGTTAATATCAGTGTTGCTGATTATGCTTTTTATAAATAAAATGTTGTTATTGTTGTAATTTGAAGATTAAATTGTTCATGAAAGAATGTTAATTTTCAACAGTTTTGTTAAAAGTTTTACATGTTAGGACTTAATTGTCTTTAAGTAACGTTCATGGAATGTTCTTATATCTTAATATTTGATATACACTATACTGCCAAAAGTATTGGCACCCCTTCTAATGAACAGGTTTGACTACTTTGGTCATTTCCATGAGTATGAATCTTAATGTTTAAGCATATAATGATATTCTAGGGAATTTTATAGCAACAGTTTGGACAAATTCTAACATGACCGTGTCTCTGTGTATAAGACAAGGATCACAAATAAATGATTGATTGAGTCAGTGTGGAATAAATGCTGTTCTTTTGAACTTTCTATTCATCTGTGAATCCTAAAAAATTAAATGCATCACAGTTTCCACCAAAATATTGTGCAGCACGACTGTTTTCAGCATTGATAATAATCAGAAATGTTTCTTGAGCAGCTGAAGACTGCAGTAATGATTCTGAAAATACAGCTTTGATCACGGAAATAAATTACAGTTTAATAGATATTCACATTGAAATCAGACATCTTAAATTAGAATAATATTTCACAATTTTTACTACACTTTTCTGATCAAATAAATGCAGCTTTAATGAGCATGAGTCTTTCAAGAAAACCCTAAATATTTGAAAGCTCTCAGATCTAATGTCATTTAGGACGTTTTAAAGTGTTTTCAGGTTTTCCTCGTATCATGTCTCACGGTTTTCTCGTTTCACGCAGCTCTGCAGATGCTGAAGTGAAACATTTCATTTTAATGCATGTTGGGTTTATTTAACAGCATCTTTTGTTTGGATAATGAGCTTTACTTTAGTCTTATTCTCTCCACACCTAATTATTGTATTCTCCTATGTATTATAATGGACCTCTTCCATATTTGAATGTGTAAATGCACGATCCGTTTCTCTGAAGGACACAGAATTTGGTTTGGTTGGTTGTTTTCTGTGTTTGGTGAAGTAATGCTCACACAGTGACGGATCTGCGACTCGTTCCAGCGATACAGTAAACTTCAGCAGCCAAACACTGAGCGGTTACTCAAGCGCACATCTGTTGATCGTTAGCTTGTTTGCGCGAGTGTTCGAGTGGGATGTGCGTGTCTGTTTGTTATCAGCGCACAAGTGTGTGGTTTATATAACAGACTCGTCTCTGGAAACCAGGTTTCCTCCACATACGGCACACATGTGATGATCAGGTTTCTTGATTGAAGGAGATTCGCACGCGCTCTGTCAGATGTGCCCCATACAGAAAAAACGAATATTTTTTTAATATATATTTTTTTAATATTTAAAAAATATATACAATGCAGTATTTTTAATATTAGAAAACATTTTTGAATTTTTTAAATTTTAAATGTAATTTTTTTAAAATGGCAAATACATTTTTTTTATACATATATATATATATTATATATATATATATATTTTTTTACATATATATTTTTCTACCAATAGCCTATATTTCTTAGCCAATTTTTGGATATTTTTTACAAATATGTTCAAATATAAATAAACCATTTAAAAACATATTTTGCCCAAGGCAAGTTTATCTATATAGCACATTTCATACGCAGCGGTAATTCAAAGTGCTTTACATAAAAGGAAGTGAAATAGACATTAATAATAATAAAACAAGGAATAAAAAAAATTTTGCACAACAAAATGATATAAAAATGTATTTGAAATGAATTTAAAACAGTTATGAATAGAAAATGATTACACACAGTGCAGTCAGTTGGGACGTAGCACAAGCGCTCATTCAACAGATGCACAGCTAAACAGATGAGGTTTGAGTCTGGGTTTAATGTTTCAGCACATCTGATCTCTTCTGGAAACTGCTTCATAATAGCTAAAAGCGGACTCCCCTTGTTTTGTGTGAACGCTTGGTGTTTCTAACTGACTCGATCCTAATGATCTGAGTGCTCTGTTAGGTTTATATTCAGTGAGCATATCTGCATGTATTTAGGTCCTTTGCCATTGAGAGATTTATAAATGAGTATAAGTACTTTAAAATCAATCCTAAATGTAACTGGAAGCCAGTGTAAGGACCTGAGGACTGGTGTGAGATGCTCAGATGTTCTGGTTCTGGTCAGTATCCTGGCTGCAGCTGTCTAACGCTCTTCTTTGGAAGGAGACCATTACGATAATTCATTGTAATGCATTGGCAGAGGGAGTCAATGGGGCTATAGTCATTTGGAGATAAGGCTAGGTAATCTGAGTATCATCAGCATAGCTGTGAATTTGTTTAATTCTCATTATCTGACTTAGTGGGAGCATATACAGGCTAAACAAGAGCGGTGCAAGTATTGAGCCTTGTGGGACTCCACATGTCATGGACGTCCACTTAGACTTATGCTCTCCTATACTCACATAATAAGCCGAGACGGAGACGAAAGAGCCGGACAGACGAGTCTGGGTTGCCATGGTAACGCTGTCTTCTTCTCCACAGCGGTACCCGATGCGACGGATGCGGACGAGCGCTGCCCGCTGGTGAGCGGCTGTGAGCGTGTGGATGGAGAGTGTGTGTGTGAATCCAAACACTCCTGCATCCGGACCTACAGCTATCCCGACAGAGACGCCTGCGTGCATGCTGGGAAAACAGGTGAGGATCTCACCTGGAGGATAAAAACTCTTAAAAACAATAGTACATGTG
This sequence comes from Schizopygopsis pylzovi, assembly GCA_027422435.1. Lineage (NCBI taxonomy): Eukaryota > Metazoa > Chordata > Actinopteri > Cypriniformes > Cyprinidae > Schizopygopsis > Schizopygopsis pylzovi. The sequence goes on along the minus strand of CM049829.1, from coordinate 1,228,726 downwards.
ATTTGATCGAATTTAGGGCCATAACTATGCAGAACTTTAAGGTTTAATATCATTTAAACGGATGAGTTATAAAAAAACTCACCCCCTCACAGTTGTTATGAAGGGCAACATTGGCTATATAGCCCAAAATAATTTTTTGCACCAAGCTGTAAACATGTTTTTTTTTTGCTGTAAACTTGGTTATTTTAACATGGCGAGTCTATGGGATTGACTCTTTCAAGCTTCTTTATGATTGGAGCAGTGGACACACTCATTCATATATACACACACCTGGAGCAGTGGTTCACACATATTTCTCTATTCTTTTTTTTAACCCTGAGCAGCTGGACACACACACACACATACATACCTGGACATGCACACACACACAACCTGGAGCAGTGGACACACACACACACTACACACACACACACACCGCATGTAACTTTATACAAGATTCATCGTTTGAAACACGCTAAATTATATTAACATTTACTATAGAACCATTATTTCACCAATAAACATCTAAATAAACACATCTCTATCGAAATTAATTATTAATTATCTCCGCAAGCGATCAGTTTGAGTATAGTTCTGTGTAAATAGATAAACCGCTGTCAGCAGTTTTCATAATTTAGAATGACAAAAACATTTTAATAATTCTGATAAAACAGTTGAGAAATGCAATAAAATACGATGTTTTGTTTGTTATAGCTTATTTCAATATTCCAGAGAATATTATTCAGTGAATTATTCTTCACTCTTTAGTCTATTAAACAGATTATAAACCTAAAACTGTAGTTTAAAATGAACTGATATGACTTCTGTCCTTTATTTTCTCCATTTGAAAACATTATTTAGCTTATTGTTAATATCAGTGTTGCTGATGATGCTTTTTATAAATAAAATGTTGTTGTTGTAATTTGAAGATTAAATTGTACATGAAAGAATGTTAATTTTCAACAGTTTTTTGTTGTTGTTAAGACGACTGAAAGAAGGAAAAACCAAAGCTTCAATCTGTTCTTTATGTACTTTATAACAGTAAATCAATATCGGTTCTGAATATCGGTTATCTGGTACATAAACATGCACATAATCGGAATTGGTATCGGTTATAAAAACTCAATATCAGTCGATCACTAAACAGGACCTTTGAAATGCGTCTGATGTAGATGAAGGTTTGCAAACACGCAAACAGAGAACGTTCACACAACCTTCACTGGCATTTGTTAAAAGTTATACATGTTAGGACTTAATTGTCTTTAAGTAACGTTCATGGAATGTTCTTATATCTTAATATTTGATATACACTATACTGCCAAAAGTATTGGCACCCCTTCTAATGAACAGGTTTGACTACTTTGGTCATTTCCATGAGTATGAATCTTAATGTTTAAGCATATAATGATATTCTAGGGAATTGTATAGCAACAGTTTGGACAAATTCTAACATGACCGTGTCTCTGTGTATAAGACAAGGATCACAAATAAATGATTGATTGAGTCAGTGTGGAATAAATGCTGTTCTTTTGAACTTTCTATTCATCTGTGAATCCTAAAAAATTAAATGCATCACAGTTTCCACCAAAATATTGTGCAGCACGACTGTTTTCAGCATTAATAATAATCAGAAATGTTTCTTGAGCAGCTGAAGACTGCAGTAATGATGCTGAAAAATACAGCTATGATCACGGAAATAAATTACAGTTTAATAAATATTCACATAGAAATCAGACATCTTAAATTACAATAATATTTCACAATTTTTACTACACTTTTCTGATCAAATAAATGCAGCTTTAATGAGCAGAAGAGCCGTCTTTCAAGAAAACCCTAAATATTTGAAAGCTCTCAGATCTAATGTCATTTAGGACGTTTTAAAGTGTTTTCAGGTTCTCCTCGTATCATGTCATCACGGTTTTCTCGTTTCACGCAGCTCTGCAGATGCTGAAGTGAAACATTTCATTTTAATGCATGTTAGGTTTATTTAACAGCATCTTTTGTTTGGATAATGAGCTTTACTTTAGTCTTATTCTCTCCACACCTAATTATTGTATTCTCCTATGTATTATAATGGACCTCTTCCATATTTGAATGTGTAAATGCACGATCCGTTTCTCTGAAGGACACAGAATTTGGTTTGGTTGGTTGTTTTCTGTGTTTGGTGAAGTAATGCTCACACAGTGACGGGTCTGCGACTCGTTCCAGCGATACAGTAAACTTCAGCAGCCAAACACTGAGCGGTTACTCAAGCGCACATCTGTTGATCGTTAGCTTGTTTGCGCGAGTGTTCGAGTGGGATGTGCGTGTCTGTTTGTTATCAGCGCACAAGTGTGTGGTTTATATAACAGACTCGTCTCTGGAAACCAGGTTTCCTCCACATACGGCACACATGATGATCAGGTATCTTGATTGAAGGAGATTCGCACGCGCTCTGTCAGATGTGCCCCATACAGAAAAAACGAATATTTTTTTAATATATATTTTTTTATATTTAAAAAATATATACAATGCAGTATTTTTAATATTAGAAAACATTTTTGAATTTTTTAAATTTTAAATGTAATTTTTTTAAAATGGCAAATATTTTTTTTTTAATAAATATATATATTATAATTTTTTTATTTTTTATTTACATATCTATTTTTCTACCAATAGCCTATATTTCTTAGCCAATTTTGTGGATATTTTTTACAAATATGTTCAAATATAAATAAACCATTTAAAAACATATTTTGCCCAAGGCAAGTGTATCTATATAGCACATTTCATACGCAGCGGTAATTCAAAGTGCTTTACATAAAAGGAAGTGAAATAGACATTAATAATAATAAAACAAGGAATAAAAAAAATTATCACAACAATACATTTACATTTACATTTAGTCATTTAGCAGACGCTTTTATCCAAAGCGACTTACAATTGGGGAGTACATAAAGCGATTAATCTTGACAATAAAAACAAAATGATATAAAAATGTATTTGAAATGAATTTAAAACAGTTATGAATAGAAAATGATTACACACAGTGCAGTCAGTTGGGACGTAGCACAAGCGCTCATTCAACAGATGCACAGCTAAACAGATGAGGTTTGAGTCTGGGTTTAATGTTTCAGCACATCTGATCTCTTCTGGAAACTGCTTCATAATAGCTAAAAGCGGACTCCCCTTGTTTTGTGTGAACACTTGGTGTTTCTAACTGACTCGATTCTACTGATCTGAGTGCTCTGTTAGGTTTATATTCAGTGAGCATATCTGCATGTATTTAGGTCCTTTGCCATTGAGAGATTTATAAATGAGTATAAGTACTTTAAAATCAATCCTAAATGTAACTGGAAGCCAGTGTAAGGACTGAGGACTGGTGTGAGATGCTCAGATGTTCTGGTTCTGGTCAGAATCCTGGCTGCAGCTGTCTAACGCTCTTCTTTGGAAGGAGACCATTACGATAATTCATTGTAATGCATTGGCAGAGGGAGTCAATGGGGCTGTAGTCATTTGGAGATAAGGCTAGGTAAATCTGAGTATCATCAGCATAGCTGTGAATTTGGTTCTTCCTCATTATTTGACTTAGTGGGAGCATATACAGGCTAAACAAGAGCGGTGCAAGTATTGAGCCTTGTGGGACTCCACATGTCATGGACGTCCACTTAGACTTATGCTCTCCTATACTCACATAATAACCTCTCCCTTCTAAGTATGACCTGAACCATTTGAGTGCCATCCCAGAAAGCCCGACCCAGTTTTCCAGTCTCTCTAGAAGTATGTTATGATCGACAGTGTCAAACGCAGCACTAAGATCTAGTAGTACCAGCACTGATATTTTGCCAGAATCAGAATTAAAGCGAATATCATTTATTATCTTAATGAGTGCTGTCTCTGTGCTGTGATGCACGCGGAAACCAGATTGAAAATTATCCAGGTATCCATTTGAGTTTAAGTAGTTGTTCAGCTGATTAAAAACTACCTTTTCAATAATCTTACCTATGAAAGGAAGATTTGATATTGGTCTATAGTTGCTCAACATGGTGTTATCAAGATTGCGCTTTTTCAGAAGGGGCTTAACAACTGCAGTTTTCAGGGAGTTTGGGAAAGTCCCAGAAAGAAGTGAGGTGTTCACCACTTCTAAGAGATCTGCTTCTAAACAGTTAAGCACACTTTTGAAAAAAGATGTGGGAACAACAACAAACAACATCATTTACTGATTGTTTGATTGTCATATTGATATATAATCACAACATTGTGGCCAAATTGTGCAGCCCTACAAACAAGCACGGCAAACCTGAGCTTTATTTACAAATTTGCATTAATATTGCAATCACAATTTTATCAGAATATAACACAATTGATTTTTTTCCCCAAAATCTTGAAGCCCCGTATATACTGTTAAATATAATAACCAAAATAAATCTTATTCACATAAATGGGTGTTTTCTGAGAAATGCTTCCGTGTGAATATAATACATTTATTGTGACGGACAGATTAACGCTTGAAACTGAAGTCAATATATTGTTTGTTTTATCTCCATAAGTCCATATGAAGGCAGACAGACAGGCTTATCACGAAGAGATTATAAAACACACATATTTTATAACAGATACTGTACAGTTATCATTGAGCCAAGTCAAGGACAGAAAGATTTGCTCTTAAAGAGATCGTTCACCCAAAAATGATCATTCTGTCAGATTTCTCATGTTTCAAAGCTGTATGAACATGAAAAAACATAGTTTGTCCATACAGTGAAATTCAATGTTGTTTAGTTCCCAACGCTTTGTGTTCCTTCGAGAAACTGTTCTCTCACAAAGCCTTTGCATTCCCCGAGAAATGCATTCATGAAAAACAGCACCGAGTTATCTTTTGCAATGATGGAAAAATATGAGTGCTTTTTTTTTTCATTCTCTTGCAAAAAAAGTGTATTTCCTTCGAGAAACTTTGCATTCGCTCACTAAACCTTTGTGTTCCCCAAGAATCTTTGCATTCGCTCAAAAATAACTCAAAAGATTTGTTAGCAAATGCTTCTCGGGGGAAGAATTTGCGAGAAAAAGTATCTTGAAGAATGAAAAAAAAACATTGCAAAGTGATAAAACATTGAATTTTATTTTGCATTCTCCAAGAAATGTTGCATGTGCGCACAAAAACCTCGGAGGAATTTGCGAGAGAATGTCTCTTGAATGACCTCAAAATATTTGAGAGAAAACAAAAAAAGCAGTTAAAAGTAAAAAAGCCTTGAAAATACATTTGCTTTCCCCAAGAAACGTTGCATTTGTGTGCAAATGACTCAAACGTTTTGCAAGCAACTGCAAAGTTTCTAGAGGGATCTCAAGACATTTGTGAAAGATTGCAGTTCCTCAAAGAAACGCAAAGTGTTTTGAGAGAACTAAAAATGCATTAAAAAGTAAAAAAGCATTGAATTATAGTTTGCGTTTGCTCGTAGTGAACTCGAAAATGTTTTGCGAGCAAATCCAACGTTTCTTAGTTGAAGAATGTGCGAGAGAAAGTCTCATGAAGGACCACAAACATTTGCGAGAGAACAAAAAACACTGAAAAGTAATAAAGCGTTGGATTATATTTGCATTCCTCTGTTAAACTTTGCATTTGCGCACAAATAAAACAAATATTCTGCAGTTTTGTGAAACATTTGTAAAAGAATGCCTCATTTCTCAAACAAACGCAAGACTTTTGTAAGAGAACGAAAAGCATTGAGATATATTTTTCCTCTCATCTTCATGTTGTTTTTAGTGGTCATGTTTGGGTGAAGGGTGCTTTTAAAAGTCATTGTTTAATTGGATCAAATGAGTTCAGTTCAGGTCATTGAAGACTCTGACCTCTCCACATCTCACGGACGTCTGACTCACACGAAATGCCTTTTGCAATCTATTTTGTCTCTCTTTCCCTCCGATGTTGTGCTGAAGTCGCTGGAGCTGGACTCATTGTTTCTCTTCACGTGAAGGATACTGAAAATCGATGTTAAATCAGAGGGCTTACTCCAAAAAAAGGCCACACAGGGGCGGCCGGACTGAGCCGGCTTTGTTCTGCGCTGACTAGCATCCAAAGTCAGTCTCTGAACAGAGTGTGCATTGTACGCTTTTTCCATGAGTAAACCCTGCTTGTCAACACAGCCTCCTCTGCCTGCGCGCCGCGCGCCGCGGAGGAAGACTGCCGCCCTTGTGCCCTCGGCGCTAAGAAAAACACGTTCACAAAGAGCCGCTTCACTTTCATGTAAGAGCGTCTGAGATCTCAGATATATGCATTGTTTACAAAGGGTCCTTCTGCGCTTATAAAACCAATTTCCTCTTACCCTGGTGTGTGTGTGTGTGCGTGAGAGTGTGCACGTGAGAGTGTGTGTGTGTGTGTGTGCATGAGAGAGCATGTGTGTGTGTGTGTGTGTGTATGTGTGTGTAAGTGTGAGAGAGTGTGTGTGTGTGTGAGCGAGAGAGAGAGAGAGAGTGTGTGTGTATAAGAGTGTGTGTGTATATGTGTATGAGAGAGTGTGTGTGTGTATGTACGTGTGAGCGAGTGTCTCTCTGTGTGTGTGTGTGTGTGTGTGTGTGTGTGTGTGTGTATGAGAGAGTGTGTGTGTGTGTGTGTACGTGTGAGCGAGTGTGTGTGTGTGTGTGTGTGTGTGTGTGTATGATGAGAGAGTGTGTGTGTGAGCGAGTGTCTGTGTGTCTGTGTGTGTGTGTATCAGAGTGTGTTTGTGTGTGTGTGTGTATATGTGTATGAGAGTGTGTTTGTGTGTGTGTATATGTGTATGAGAGAGTGTTTGTATGTATGTGTGTGTGTGTGTGTGTGTATATGAGAGAGAGAGAGAGAGAGAGAGAGAGAGCGAGTGTGTGTGTGTCTGTGTGTGTGTGTATGAGAGTGTGTTTGTGTGTGTGTGTGTATATGTGTATGAGAGTGTGTTTGTGTGTGTGTATATGTGTATGAGAGAGTGTTTGTATGTATGTGTGTGTGTGTGTGTATATGAGAGAGAGAGAGAGAGAGAGAGAGAGAGCGAGTGGGTGTGTGTGAGAGAGTGTGTGTGTGTGTGTGTGTGTGTGTGTATGAGAGAGTGTGTGTGTGTATGTACGTGTGAGCGAGTGTGTGTGTGTGTGTGTGTGTGTGTGTGTGTGTGTATAGAAGAGAGTGTGTGTGTAAGTGTGAGCGAGTGTCTGCGAGTGTGTGTGTGTGTGTGTGTGTGAGAGAGTGTGGGTGTGTATGTGTAAGTATGAGCAAGTGTCTCTCTGTGTGTGTGTTTGTGTGTGTGTATCTGTCTGTGGCTGTGTGTGTGTGTGAGAGAGAGAGCGAGTGTGTGTGTGTGTATGAGAATGTGAGTCTGTGTGTGTGCGCTGCCCAGACGTGATGTTAGTGTTGCTAGGTGCTTTATACTATTACACGGCCCGTGATACATTTGAGGCATTTTCACGAGCAAATATATCACCTTAAATGAAGGCTTTGTGCTTTTGTGTGCCAAATGCGAGAGATTTCTCCCGTCGCCAGCGAATAGCTAATTATCCCCGACAGAGGACGTAAACAATGGCATATGCATTAGCCTCTGAATGCGTGTATTACTGATGCAATCCAATTTAAATGACAATAAAAGCTTTGGTTACTTTGAGCTCTGGTGCTCTTTACTCAATCAGTCTGCATAAATATGAACATGCTCACATGGCAACGTTACATAATGCCATTAATGGAGTTTGTAGATGCTAAAATATTCAGATGGTAGTTGCTATTGCTTAACAAGATTTCAGTTTTGCATCTTTAAGGAGGATATTGTATTGCTCAGACGCTGCTCTTTTAATGGAGTTTGTGTTTGGTGTTTCATTGAAGTATCAACTATGTCTCAGGTGTTTCTCTTTTCTTTCCGGAGAGAATCATCTCATTCATTCATTTAGTCTGAGAAGTAAATACAGACCCGAATGAGTCACTAGACGTCCAGATGAGGCCATTCTCTTCTGGCTCTCAACGGAGGCGGTCGCTTTTTCTCCCCGTCCTCACCCTTATCTTCCCTGCTTTGCTCCCTTGTCTCGTGAGAGACTCTCTCTGCACTGCTCTCCAAACTAAAATATTATGGATTAACTGGTCTCTTAATGCAATTGACACTGAAACTTGGGTTTCGGGGAACCTGACTGCCCCGACGGAACGTTCGCAGCCGGCTATACGATGGCGCGTGGGAGAGGTGGCGAATCGTGTGTCTTGCAGCTCTTTCCGTGGAGGACATTGATATCTACCTATTCGGAACCATGATAACAGGTATTTTGCTGATTGGATTAGGCTTTACCCTGGGTTATCGAAGAATTCAGAAAACGGGAACAGCTGTCCAAAGCCCCACAAGGCTGCCCGTATGATTGAAGCTGTGGGAAGGGCGGTCAGCATTGAGACTGAACTATAATCGCAATATGGATTCTACCAAGGAGAAGTTCACAGCTTTACAAAGGAAAATTGATTAAAATGAGACCAAAATGGACAAAAATGGACAGAGAGTAGCCTGCAAAAATTGGAATGTTTACTCGCCCCAAAGACAAAACAATCGTATCTTTTTCTGGCTCCCCTACAGTGGCCTTGGCAAGGCTGTTGCTGGAATCTACCCCGGGAGTGCAATGCAGTGAGACGCTCTTGCGTTCCTCCCCCACCCTACAGACATTACAGACATTGCCCCCCCCCCCCGACCATTCGCCTCTGTTCGCTTCGATCCGCTGGCCTGGTCAAGCGGGTCTGACCAGCGCCGGATCAGTGGCTGCGGGATCAGATGGCTGCTTGCTGGGCCGGATTCACTTCCCCTGTGGCTATGTCGTGTGTTTATGGTGTATGTGCTTTTGTGTTGCTGAGGTGTTTTTCCTGTTCTCACACTGTACTCCCCAAGGAGCATAGTCTGGGGGTTATTTTTTTCTCCTCACTTTCCTCATGTAAATGCTGTATTTTTCTTCAATTCTACTTGCATTTCACTACTGATTATACTTGTATGATTGTGTATGTGACGAATAATAAAGAACCTTGAACCTTGAACCTTGAGATGAACGTGAAGCGGCTCGGATCATTTGATGAGTTCATATCAAGATCTCTTCTGATTGCAGACTGAGCACAGTTTGAGACGATGTTGAGATTTCTTCTGCAACTCTGTGTGTGAGAGTCTGAGGACGTCTCAATTTGCTGTCCATTTAATCTCATGAAGTAAAATTCCTTTGGAGAAATAAAACCGACTCAAATGAGTCACTAGTCACGAGACCAGAAGAGCACAGAGCTGTACGATGAATGTGAAGCTGCTCAGATTGTTTGATGAGAAACGACTGAGATCTCATTTGATTGAAGACTTTGGTATCCGAGCACACTTTGAGATGTCGTTGAGATCTCCGGAAATCTCCAGATGTGTCCCTGGAGCACAAAAGCAGTATATTTATACACAGCTATATTTGTAGCAAAAGCCAACAATACATAGTATGGGTCAAAATTATACATTTATATTTTATGACAAAAATCATTAGGATATTAAGTTCATGTTCCATGAAGATATTTAGTACATTTCCTACCATAAACTTAATTTTTGATTATTAATATGCATTGCTAAGAACTTCATTTGAACAACTTTAAAGATGATTTTCTCAATATTTAGATTTTTTTGCACCCTCAGATTCCAGATTTACAAATATTGTCCGATCATAACAAACCATACATCAATGGAAATATTATTAATTCAGTTTCAGATGATGCACAAATCTCAATTTCACAAAATTGACGTTATGACTGGTTTTGTTGTCCTTGGTCACATTTGTGCTCCGTTTAATTTCATTTCTATTTAGATTGTTATTTAGAGTCTCTGAATATTAATTATCATTGAGAAAAATGGCTTTTTATCATGGAAGCATCTGTAAAACCGTAGTATTACTATAGTTCAAAAGCATGGGACTGTGATATATATATTATGGTATATTTATAAAGCATGGTATGCACACGGCACTTGGTCGAATGCTTTATGGCCACACTATTAATGCATTCATTCAGCTCCAGGACAGACATGAATTCAGAGCGTTTCTGCCGTTAACGTGAGCGTCGTTTTCCTCCGTGACAATATTCAGAGCGGAAGTTGATCAATGTGAGCTTTGTGTGGAGCGGAGCTAAAGCAAACACCGTGATACAGATACTGTATTTATTCAGCGGTTTCTGCGGCTCGATCGCAGCCGACACATTTCCTATGAGCCGCATACACACTGCCTCTATTCTCTGCCTCATTTTGGGCTTTAAATAACCTAATATTGTGTTGATTAACAGTCTCTGTGACCCAGAAGCCCGCTCGGGTCTGTCCCGATTGTTATTTTGTTCCAGTTATGTGGGATTATCTGTCATTCTGACCCTCGGCTCGGTCGCTCGCTGCTGTTTTCCAGAGGTGAAGCAGCGGATGGAAACTCCATCAGTAAAGACACTGACGTCTGGAAGATCATGTTATGCAATATGATCATTTCATGCCGTTTGATATTCTTTCCCAGCAGCAGACGGAGGATACTGAACTATGTTTTTAGGCTTTCATTAGAGGCGTTGTTCACTTCACACAAGAGACGTTATGTTCAAAAACAAGACTTATTAGAAAGGAACGAGCTTGAGATGTTTGTTTAAAAGTTTGCATGCATCTTAGTGGCTTAAAAAGCCTGATATTAGCTCATTTGATTTCCAAAATATCAGTGAAACGTGCTAGTTTTGTGTAGTTTGTATGCATCCGCCTCAATGCACTCATCAAAATAACAAACTCTGTCAAATTTCAAAAGTTTTAATGCAAAAATGCATAATTCAACAGTCGAAATCAGGATTAGACATAACATAATGTCTTCAGAATCACTCGTGCATGTGTAAATGGCTGAGAATTGATCAAATCGTTGTAATCATGGTTCAGATAAAGACAGGAATCATGTATATTCTGATGATTAAAGGAGAAAACAACACTTATTCACCTCACGAACGCTCATCAAAAGCATAAATGCTACAAAATGCATTATATATTGTGACATAAAAGAACAAATCAGCAGCACAAATCAGTAAGAAACAAGTATTGGATTTCGTTCAGCAAATAAGAGCAAGTCTAATAGTAATGATCATTTTATTGCATATGGCATGTTTAAAGCACGTTTCTCAAAGTGCGATTAAAAATAAACATGCGTAATGAGAGAAATCAAATATAAGCGATCCTGAAATACTTTATATGTCTTGAGATAATATTGAAATAATGAAGAGAGTGCTTTGAAGAGATGTAAAGCATGAACAGAAAACACTGTCACGGATTAATATGAGACATTATTGCTCATATTCATCCATTATTTTTAGCGGAGACGGTTAAATAAAGTGAGTCACCTCCTGATGTATCAGCTGTCATTGCATGTGTTAGAAAGTATGATACGTGTTTTATTTCCACTACATCCAGAAGCAAGCCGTGTTTAAAGGCCTGTAATAGCAGCACAGCAGACACTCGATCCTTTTCCTGAAGGATCACAGTCGTATCAGAGCGTCCCGACCGCACACAATGAGGGAATTACAAACACAATGAGTCAATGAATGAGTTCATGAACCAACGAGCCGATGAAGGCATTGTGTCCATCAGATGAATAGACTGTTTCAGGGTTTCTCACAGGATTATCTGAGACGAAGGTGGACTTCTGTCTCTCTGAGACGGCTGTGGAGCAATATATTGTGCATTTTACACTTATATGCATCAATCTTGTGCACTTTGACAGCGAAATTAAGAGCTCCAACCACTTTACACTGACTAAATTGAACCGAGTAAAAAACATTGGTATCGCATGCACACAGGTGTAAATAATAATAATAAAGGTGCTGTTTTAGGAATAATATGATGTTGGTAATTTAGTGATAATGTTATTATATTGCTGTTTTAAGATGGATAATAATAATCATGTATATTGTCAGGATTGGAGCTGTTTCCGTTCCTGTTTAGCTTCATCTGGTCTTGTTCCTGTCCTCGTTTAGTTTGATCATTAGTTGATTCGCGGCACCTGTCTGTCTCTCATTACCCTGTGTTTATAAGCCCCAGTCTGTTCGGTTAGGCTTCGTTCACACTGCAGGCTAAAGTGACCCGTGTCTGATTCTCTTATGACCGTCTGAACTTCATGTGTGGTGCTAAATCAGATACACATCTGATGTTTTGCAATGCGACTTGTCACATTTCATGCAATTTTTTTAACGTCATTGAAATGCGACAGACGTCACAATTCTGCGGGAAGATCAAAATCACAATGGCAGACAATACTATCACTTCGTTATTTAGACTCCGATTGCACATTAACTTAAACCTAGCTAAACACACGCTAACACGAGCAGCATTCATTTATATTTCCGTTCTTCTTCTGCGCATGCGGGTCACTTCTGGGTCGTATACGGTTCACACAGGAGACTGATGGCAGTCGCATTTAATGTGAACAACAGCGCAAGAAGCATTAAGACCTGCAGAGTGAACTAAGTCTTCGTGTTTGTCGGGTCTACATGTGTACGACGTGTGTTGCTCAAGCACCTGTTGTTATTATTCCCAGTGTTTCCTTGATTAAAGACTGGTAAACGTGTCCTCGACTCCTGCATGCTCCCTGCAGCAGCGACACGTGACACATATGTGTCCCTGGAGCACAAAACCAGTCATAAGCAGCAGGTATATTTGTAGTAATAGCCAACAATACACTGTATGGGTCAAAATTATACATTTTTATTTTATGCCATTTAGAATATTAAGATTATGTTCCATGAAGATATTTAGTAAATTTCCTATCATAAATATATCAAAACGTATTTTTTGATTAGTAATATGCATTGCTGATATCTTCATTTGAACAAGTTTAAAGATGATTTTCTCAATATTTAGATTTTTTTGCACCCTTATATAAATATTATTCATTCAGCTTTCAGATGATGCATACATCTCAATTTCACAAAATTGACACTTATGACTGGTTTTGTGCTCCAGGGTCACATATTATGTTGCTGTCTTAGTGATTAATAATAATAATATATAATAATTATGTTGCTTACTTGGGGATAATAACAAGAATGATAATTATTGTATATGATATTGCTATCTTAGGAATAATAATAATAATTACTATTATTTTTTTCCTGGGACAGTAATATATTACTATTTGATTTCTATTAGTATGTATTAATTGATCATTTTAAATTACAGCAGTAAAATGACAATCATTACCTCTTAATTTCTTCAACTGCAAGAGCTAAACCCTCAAACTTTGATTTAGTCACAAACCTGCAAGTGACTCAGTTACTCAAATTAATGTACTATATTACTCATTACTAGTTACTCCTTTCATACGTAATATTGCTACTTTACTTATTACATTCTGGCAACAGTTATTAGTTACACTACTAGATATATTACTGTTTCTTCAGAAGCTGTAACTGTGTATCTTCCACATAAAATGATTCTACAATGTTACTAATAATCATAATTTGACCAAAATCCGTGTTTGATCGCATTCATCACAAAAACACTCAATAGTGTTGAATTAATCTCATTAATTGTCATGTGTAGCTTGAAGCTAATTGTAATTTCGCTGTTATGATTATATTGCATTATGTATTTTATGAAATCACATAAGTTTGTAAGAAACTGTTTAATTTTCCCAATTTAATTGTAGTATTACTAGGAATTGGTGGGAGATGTAGTGCAAAGAAAATAAGACAAATTAGAAAAGGAAACAAATGAGTCAAATTCACAACAGCAACATCTCATTGACAAACCGACCAACGCAATATGCCAAGCGCAGCACAAATTAGCATAGTCGCAAATAAACAATAAAGAAATTAATAAGCCATAGTATGTTGAAAAGAACCGGAAGTTTTGATAGAGCTGGTATTGTGTGACTCCTAGTTGAGGGTTCAAAGTCGTCTTTTATTTCCTGAAGAAAATGAAAAATAACATGTCTTAGCAAACAATATGTGTTCGGATAATGTGTTCTTCTGGCATTCAATATAAATGCGTGTGAAAAAAATCCTCTCCCTTCTACCCTTCTCTCTGTTCTCTCCATTTCAAACGCAAAATAGTTTAAGACGGGCTTTATTTTGGGTGTTAAACATTTACAAGACTCAATTTAATAAACTGTAAAACATTCATTATCCTCATCATCCGCATTGCTGCTATGTGTATAAACCTGGTACAACCTGTTTGCACATCCCTGTTTATATTATTATTTATTAAGTCCATAGTATACTGTATTGCACATTTTATTTCAGTGCACATTTTACTCCTTATTTTAACCTATATTTATATATATTCTCTTTTTATGTTTTTTTTTTTTGCACTGTCCATTGAGCGGACCTGTCCTGATTTACATTTCACTACTGATTATACCCTGTATAATTGAGTATGTGACGAATAAAACCTTGAAATAATGGTGCAAATGCCAGTATTTTGACGAGCGCAAACGTTAGTAAAGCACGTGATTCATTTGAATACTCTCCTCCTACAAATGAGGTCAAATCAATAATGTCAGGTGCAAAAATGCCTTTTCAGCGCTAAGTACAATTTGAACACCTAAAGACGGCTTGCCTAAAGTCGTTAGTAAAACTGGCCCTAAATGACATGCTTGATATTGTGTAGACTTGGTGCATGATTTTGTAACTGCATCTATAATATGTATGTCCCTGTAAATCATGTGTTGTAAGTGGACTTATATAAATGTTGTGTGTGTTCTCAGAGGATCTGAAGTGTGCTGGAATCACCTGCACACCGCTGCCCGTCCCTGACTGCCCGTCTGATTCGGTCCTGACCCGCAGCTATACGCCGCCGGCCGGATGCTGTCCCACGCTCCCTTCTCAGTGTGCATGTGATCGCTGTCCGCCTCCTCCGGCCTGCAGCGACGGACGCAGAGCAGAGCTGCTTCACGAGGGCGCCGGCGCGCCGGGAGACTGCTGCAACACATACACCTGCCAGAGAGGTAAAGACAACCTGAGAGACGCTTGTATTGAGACAAAAACACCCCCCGGTTTCACAGACTAGTCCTGGACTATAATGTAAGTCTGAGCTGTTGCACCGACTGATCCTAAAATATATCAGTGCCTTTGTTTTGTCTCCAGATGAAACGTTTGTGCTCTTGAGTAACTTTGTGTAAACTTGCAAGACTTTTCCATTATCCTGGGCAACTTTGCGCTTGTTTACTAAATTTTGGGTTCTCACGACTTTGAATTTGTTCCCAAAATGTTTGCATTTGTTAAAATAAAAACATTGCATTCTCTTCCAAAACTTCTGCATTCTCAAGTAACTTCGTGTTCACTGGCAGAGCGTTTGTGTTTTGTAGCCTATCCGTCCGCTGCGGCTGTTATACTGAGACTAGATATGCAAACGCTCCTTATTCAATGACAGAGACGCACATTTTGAACAAGACACTTAATTTAGCCCAGTGGTTCTCAAAGTGTGGTACATGAGCTTCGTCTAGTGGTACGCAGAGGAATCTCAGAATTAAATATAAATCAGGTCGCGTGTCCACCGAAGCGATTTTCTTTTTAATTGTTTTAAATGGGAGCGTCTTTTTCATGCTGAGCACTCGGGCGTTTTTTTCTTGGCACCGAGAATTTAAGAATGTTATCACTCATCACTGTCACTCTTTAGTCAGCTAACCAATCACAGTGGAGGAGGGGCGGGACTAATACCGTCACACCCTGCTTGTACTACGACTGAACAGCGTCAATTAATATTGCTTGTCTCTGAGTATTTATGTCTTTACCAGGTGGAATTGCCGCAGTACAATAATATTGTTATGAAAAATAATGCTTGGAGAAACATTTAATTCGCGATGCGTCTGCCATATTACTTCAGCGGATATTCCATATTATAGCAACCGCAGCGTCTCGAACTCAAGCGCTCACACCTGGGTGTTTTCAGCTGGCTTTGGTGGACACGGGGCCTGATTGTGTTACTTGCAGCTACATATACAGCCTGTGTTTCTTTTTTAAAAGTGAAATAAAAACTGTACTGTGCTTAAAGATTAAATGAAAATGTATTGTAGCTACTTAAAGTTAAATAAAAACTAAGTTACTGTACTTAAATGTTAAGTAAGTATGATACATTTTCATTTAATCTTTATTTAAGTACAGTTTTTTAACATTTAAGTACAGTACAGTTTTTATTTCACTTTTAGGTACAATATATTTTAATTTAATAATTACGTTTTTTATTTACGTGGAAGTAAGCACGGTGCAGTGTTCATGTTCAAACTGTGTATTTACTATATTTTAAGATTTTATATTTTTACTGTGTATAGTGCTACTGAAAGTGAAAGTGACGTGACATACTCGGAATTTGTGCTCTGCATTTAACCCATCCAAAGTGCACACACACACACACACACACCGTGAACACACACACAGCAGTGAACACACACCCGGAGCAGTGGGCAGCCATTTATACTGCATTTTAATGTTGGTCATAATGGTGGTACTTGGAAAGCCAAATATTTTCTGAGGTGGTACTTGGTGTAAAAAGTTTGAGAACCACTAATTTAGCCTATAGGATGTATCTTGAATGTCCGGTAGTCCTCACATAACATTTTAGTCCCGTTTCGTCTTGTTAACGAATACATTTCGTCCTAGTTTTTATCTTCAGATATTAGTTTTAGCTCGTCTTAGTCAACGAAAAAAGGTTGGTTGATGAATATTTTTCGCCGTCATTTTCGTCGACGAAATTAACACCGTGTTAGATTGCAAAACTTTGTTCGCTCACATTTTTTTTTATAACCCTTTACATTAATTCTCAAAACCTTATCTTTGTTAAAATCTCTTGCAATACTTTTGTATTCCTCCGAAAAAGTTTCCATGTGCTCGCAAACTTTTGATTCTCCTTTGCGTTTGTTCCCAAAAACGTTACTTTCACTTGCAAAACTTTTGTGTTTCCGTTTGTGTATTTATATATTTGTTATCTCTATATTTGTTTAAATATTTGTTTTCTCCCAAAGTAACTTTGTGTTCACTTGCAAAACTTCTGCATTCTCAAGTAACTTCGTGTTCACTCGCAGAGCGTTTGTGCTTCCATCGATAAACGTTGAGTTCTTTCCCAAAATCTTTGCGTTCCCCAAACGTTACCTTTTTTAATAGAAACACTGCATTTGCTTGCAAAATGTTCACAGTACCCCAAAAAACTCAGCATTTGTTCGCAGCACTTTTGTGTTTCCAAGAGAAACTTTGCATGCGCTCACAAAACGTGTGATGGAAATAATATGGGGTGAGAGGAAAGCTGTATTTGAATGCTTTTGCTTGCAAACACAGAGTTTATTTGTGTAATCGATGCTTATGTGAGAGAATGTGAATGCTCAGTTTCTCTGGGACCGCATAAGCTTTGTGAGTGAATGCAAATGCATTCAAATATAATTGGTTCTTTCATCTCATATTTATTCCGTCATCAGTTCACCTCTGAAGTGATTGTCGGGTGTCATTGGTTATTTGGCGCAGCGTTAGGCTGCTGTGAGATCTGGACAGACAGGAAGTGATGAGGTGTGAAAAGGGGGCGGGGTCAGTGCTTCTGTGTTTACTCTGTCGGCGTCAAATATTCCCTGTTTTATTAACAATCCCAATCCCCGTGTCGGCCTCTCGGCCCGCCGCTAAATGTGTGCTGCCTCCTGGAACTAATGGACTTAAGGAGAAGCGCAGCGGGCGGAGGAAAAACTGCTTACGCTTCAGTCTGAAGAACAGAAGCAGAGGATGATGGGAAGGTTCAGCAGGTCACTTATGGGAATGTGTGTGTGTGTGTGTGTGTGTGTGTGTGTGTGTGTGTGTGTGTGTGTGTGTGTGTTGTCTTGAGTCATTGTGTGTGTGTGTGTGTGTGTGTCTTGAGTCAGTGTGTGTGTGTGTCTTGAGTCAGTGTGTGTGTGTGTGTGTGTGTGTGTGTGTGTGTGTGTGTGTGTGTGTGTGTGTGTGTCTTGAGTCAGTGTGTGTGTGTGTGTGTGTGTGTGTGTGTGTGTGTGGTGTGAGCGTGTGTGAGTAACTGTGTGTGTGTGTGTGTGTGTGTGTGCGCGCTGTGTGTGTGTGCACGCTGTCTGTGTGTGTGTGTGTGTGTGTGTGTGTGTGTGTGTGTGTGTCTTGAGTCAGTGTGTGTGTGTGTGGTGTGTGTGTGTGTGTGTGTGTGTGTGGTGTGTGTCTTGAGTCAGTGTGTGTGTGTGTGTGTGTGAGCGTGTGTGAGTAACTGTGTGTGTGTGTGTGTGCGCGCTGTGTGTGTGTGTGTATATACGTGTGTGTGTGTGTGTGTGTGTGTGTGTGTGTGTGTGTGCACGCTGTCTGTGTGTGTGTGTGTGTGTGTGTGTGTGTATATACGTGTGTGTGTGTGTGTCTTGAGTCAGTGTGTGAGAATGAGAGAGTGTGTTACAGAGAAAAAGCTGTGTGTGTGTAATTTGCTATTTTTATATGTAATAAAACTGTAATTGAATTGTGAGTTTTGAGCAAGAAAAAGTCATATAAATACATTTTATGTAATTGTTTTTACATTTTATACATTTTTTACAACATTATATATATATATACTTGCATACATAAATAATATATAATCTAAACTGTAACCTATTTTAAAGTAATCTAAAATATATTAAATTATAATTTATTCATGTAAATATAAATATACAGTATATATATATATATATTAGTGATGTCAAATGATTAATCACATCCAAAATAAAAGTTTTTGTTTACATAATATATGAACGTATACTGTGTATATTTATTATGTTTTTATAAATACAAACACATACTGCGTATATTTTGAAAATATTTACATGTATATATATTTATATTCATATAATTTATATCATATAATAAATATATTTAATATATAAACGTAACATATTTTTCTTAAATATATACATGCATGTGTTTGTATTTAAATATACATAATAATTAAATATACACAGCACACATGCATATATTATGTAAACAAAAACTTTTATTTTGGATGCAATTAATCATTTGACATCACTAATATATAATACGTATTATAATTAATGTATTTTATTATATTAAATAATACTATTTGATTATAAATTACTTGTGTGTGTGTGTATATATGTGTTTATGTGTATATATAAGGAATTTATAATAACGTAAATGTAAATAAATATATATGTATATATTTAAAAGTATATTTTGTTTAAGTATAGTTGGCGTAAGAATGGTTATTTAGGTGCCTGGCATGCAAGTCGTTGGTAAACTGCTAGTAAAAGAGCTCAGTAATACCATGGTGAATGATAAATACACTAGTGATGATACCAGGGAGCGTGTTCAGAAAGCTCAGTAATATCACGTGATGCGGTGTCGTTGTGTCCGGGTCTCTAACGAGCCGAGCCGTACAGCAGCTATTGTTCATGTTGTTGGTGTGTCACGTGTTTCCGTCTCTCGCCCATCTTTCTGCTTCTCTTTGAGAGTGTGTTTGTGATGGGATCGAGCGACGTCTGTGACTGCTGGTTTAGTTTAAGGAAAGGTTAAACCCATCACTATTATCATGAACGGCAGCTGATTCATTGCCACAATTATGGATTGATTTCAGTAATATTTGATTTGAGAGCTTTCGATTTAAAATGCTGAGTGTTTACGTACGATATTACCAACGCATTATTACACAAAATAGATAATGACATTAAATAATAAGGTGCCAAGTAATTAAGAAAATACAATTATATATATACAGTATAATAGTGCGGTCAAACGATTAATCGCATCCAAAATATGGGAATATATAGCGCACTGTCACTTTAAGAGCCGCACGGATACTTTTACTGTTACACAAGTATCTCTTTACGTTCATTTATTACATAACCGACGAGGGTTTACATCAATAATCACTAAGCGCTGTATTTTGACACATTGTTGCATGTATTTGAGCGTTAAAAGATGACTTTATAATCCGTGTTGTGTTGTGTCTCTGAGACATACACAGTAATCACAAGCACATGTTCTCCGTCACGCTTTTAACAACAATAATACATCCAATCAACTTAAATAAATCAAGCACGGCACATTGACTAAAGTCTCGTTACATGATTTTACTGATTTGCACATGAAGTTGTCTTTTATGGAGAAACACAAGGGCGCATTAATCGTTTTATCTCGATTACTGTATTTTAATAATCGTTGGAGGCTGAAATCGAAACTGAATTTCTATTAATTGCACAGCCCTAGTATTAAGCAATTGAAGATGCTAGAATGATACATTGAGACAGTAATGCTGTTTTGCGGTGTAGTCTCTCCCAGGTGTGTTCGTAACGGGAAGGAGTTTGTGGAGGGCGAGGTGTACCGTATGGACCCGTGCTGGCTGTGTCGGTGTCGAGGTGGAGTGTCCTTCTGCTCTAAAGCCGAATGCGCCGAGCTGGACTGCCAGAACGTCTACGTTCCTGAAGGAGAATGCTGTCCCGTCTGTATAGGTACTGAACATCTTCAGCATTCATTAAATGCATGCTTTTTATTACCAGCAGTGCTGGGGAGTAACTGGTTACATGTAACGGCATTACGTAATTTAATTACTAAATCAATTTTATTTCAATCGGTTACAGTTACTGAGAATGAAATGTGTGATTTAATTACAGTTACTTAGGAAAATGTTGACGATTACAAAAGAGGTTACATCTGAATTTTCTTCACATTTTCTTAAACGGGTCATATGATGTTGCTAAAAAGAACATTATTTGGTGTGTGTTTATGTGGTTTAAGGTTCAAAAACACATTATTCTTCACATACTGTGTATTATTGTTGCTCTGTCTTTCTGAAATGCGCCGATTGTTACAAAGCTCATCGTTCTGAGAAGCGCGGCGTGCTCTGATTGGCCAGTCATCCGGTGCGTTGTGATTGGCCGAATACCTCAAGCGTGAAGACTGAAATGTTATCGTATTGTGATGCCGATGCGCGACGAGACACAACTATAAAACCCAATATAAACGAGGCATTTGTTGCATCCACCGGGGACATAATTACTGATTATAATAACTTCTACTGTGTTTCTACACATTACCACGTCTGCATTTGTGTTCGGAGAAACGACAAACAACAAGCACTACTCTACACGGCTCAAGAGTCAATTCTTGAAATATGAAAACATGCTTACAGTCAGAAGCTTGTAAAGCTGGAATTGCTCCACTTTACAGAAACAGCTGGTATTGTAGGATAACGCTACTCTTCCAGGTTCAGGACTCAGTCCTTCGTGAAATGCGCTCCAATATTTGCGTTGAGCTGTTCAGGAACAGTGTTGTACATATAACTGAACCACTGATTTCTAGTTGTGTCCTCTTTTGGAAGCACAAACGAAGTCGTTTCTCTTTCACGACGAAACAACAATACTACAGACAGAATAATAGCTCCGCCTTCTTTCCTTGCGTATACATTTGGGCGGAGTTATGCAAATCCCCCCACATCGTGATGTAGACATGTGGGGGCGTGTTTAAATGAGCCGTTTTAGGTGGTCGTGGACCAGTCTTGACTTCTATAAAGAATATCTCTTTAGTTTTTTTAACGTCAGGGATCTTATCTGCGCAGCTTGTAACTCTCCAGAGAGAAAGCTCAACTTGAAATCACATCATATGACCCCTTTAATTGATTTCTTTCATAAATTGCAGTGACTGCTCTAAAATATGAGACAGCAATATTATAGGGAAAGTTTAGGACACAGAAAAGGACACATGCTTAATAGATAAGTGTTTTATTACCTATTTGGGTTTATGTATATGCTTTATTTTTGTTAAAATTAACCCAAATCATCTTTAGATGCCAGTGTTTTTCTGTCATTATGCAAAGATTTGATTTCAAAAACAGCATCATTGCTATTAAACTATTTCTCAAAGTGAAACGAGGTGTTAAAGTCTGATTTTGTTGTGACTGTGCATCCAAATTAATTCATTATAAGCTTAATTCGAGTGATGAAGGGTTTTGAAAGTCTGTCAGTAATCAGTGTTGAGAACTACTGTCTAGTTTACGTATTCGAATAGTTGAAAACATTAGAAATTTAGAGAAGTAATTGAAATAGTTACACTACTTATTACAGTTTAAATAGGGTAACTTGTAATCTGTAACCTGTCACATACAATAACCTTCCCAAGACTGATTCATGCATTCTTTGGGAATCGAACCCATAACCTTGGCATTGCACCGTTAGACCTGTCATCATCCGGCAGCTGATGGTTTCATCTTAGATCGGTCTGATTGTATTTAAAGATAAACTGGGATGAGTTATGCTGAGTGAAAATACAGACAGTGAGTAAAACCCAGCAGAGATCAACAAACCGGATACTCTTCAAATACACGGTTACTGACGGTTTCTGTCCACACGTCTCCCCCCCGCTGGGACTTCATCTGTGCACAGAAGCGCAAGCGTCT
>CM049829.1:1191425-1201425 GCA_027422435.1 Schizopygopsis pylzovi | reverse complement strand
GGTTATGAGAAAGACAGCTATGGTTGTGAAGTGTGTGAATGTAGTGTATCCGCACCAAAGTGTCGTCCCATGACCTGCAGCAAGACATGCCCTTATGGATACATGTAAGTTTATATCTTTGTTATATCCAGTAACATTATCTAAAACCAAAAAATCTAAACATAAGTGCAAAAAATTATTTAATCCTGGGTTAAAAGTGATGTCAACCCAGGGTTAAAATAATGTTAAATCTGGGTTAACACAATGCTAACCTTGGCCTAAATACAAGTGGTAAACATGGTCTAATCCAGGGTTAAAAGTGACATCAGCTTAGGGTTAAACTAATTTAACCCCGGGTTAAAAGTGACCTCATCAGAGGATTAAAATAATGTTAACCAAGTGTTAAAAGTGACTTCATCACGTGGTTAAAATAATGTTAACCCAGGGTTAAAAGTGACCTAATTGGAGGATTCAACTAATGTTTACCCAGGATTAAAAGTGACCTCATCACAAGGATAAAACCGTGTTAACCCAGGGTTAAAATTGGAGTCAGCACAGGGTTAAAATATTGTTGAGGCAGTGTTAATTACATGAGCATAGGGTTCAAATAATGCTGACCCAGGGTTAAACAGTGCTAACCTCTGTATAAATAAAAGTGTGAAATGTTGTTTAACCCCGGGTTAAAAGTGACCTCCTCACAGGGTTAATATAATGTTTACTCTGTGTTAAACAGCCTGGCCCCTGTAATCCATGACCCTGGTCAAACATCTGGGTGCTTTGCTGTTCTCATAGGAGCGTAGGAGCCAGTGCTTTCATTTCAAAACCATCCCTCCCTTTCAACACAATGATCAATTGCACATCGACACAAAAGTGTCTGTATGTAAGTGTGAGCTGTGATTCCACTGGTATCTGAACCACAAGCCCCCAGTGGAGGATAGAGCAGATAGATTTTCACTGGAAACCCGGATGGAGGGTTTCCTGGATCATTTCAGAAGAAGTTTGAGTCCTCTGAGCCTTGTCTCTCCATCTCGCTCTGGAGGAAATCCCTGTTTATAGTGGCTCATGTTGAGATCATCTTCTGCTCGAAGCGTGTTTGTTTCTAGCATTTATTGCTAGTAACATAAACAGATACAACAAAGGTCTGGAAACAAACCCAAAGATCATGAGCATTTAAAAGAAGATGACCCTCATCTGTTCACTTAATTTTGTCCAAATTAGGCATGATGTGATTATAATAGTTATGGTTTAAGATAACCACATTAAGGACTTTAAATCCAATTTTATATTACTATCAAAATTAGGGAATTTTAGAGTGAACATGTAAGAAGTTAAACTAAATGAAAGTAAGAAATGTTGCCTTGGCAACTAGTGGGTAAAATAGTGTTAACACTGGGTTAAAATGGCCTCATCACAGTGTTAAACTAATGTTAGCCCAGGGTTAAAAGTGACATCAGCAGCTTCATCAAAGGGTCAAAACAATGTTAACCCAGGGTTAAATGTGACCTCATCACAGGGTCAAAACAATGTTAACCCAGGGTTAAATGTGACCTCATCACAGGGTCAAAACATGTTAACCCAGGGTTAAATGTGACCTCATCACATGGTCAAAATCATGTTAAACCAGGGTTAAATGTGACCACATCACAGGGTCAAAATAATGTTAACCCAGGGTTAAATGTGACCACATCACAGGGTCAAAATAATGTTAAACCAGGGTTAAATGTGACCACATCACAGGGTCAAAATAATGTTAAAACAGGGTTAAATGTAACCACATCACAGAGTCAAAATAATGTTAACCCAGGGTTAAAAGTTACTTCATCACAGAGTCAAAATAATGTTAACCCAGGGTTAAATGTGACCTCATCACATGGTCAAAATCATGTTAAACCAGGGTTAAATGTGACCACATCACAGGGTCAAAATAATGTTAACCCAGGGTTAAATGTGACCACATCACAGGGTCAAAATAATGTTAAACCAGGGTTAAATGTGACCACATCACAGGGTCAAAATAATGTTAAAACAGGGTTAAATGTAACCACATCACAGAGTCAAAATAATGTTAACCCAGGGTTAAAAGTTACTTCATCACAGAGTCAAAATAATGTTAACCCAGGGTTAAATGTAACCACATCACAGGGTTAAAATAATGTTAACCCAGGTTTAAAAGTTACTTCATCACAGGGTCAAAATAATGTTAACCCAGGGTTAAATGTGACCACATCACAGGGTCAAAATAATGTTAACCCAGGGTTAAATGTAACCACATCACAGGGTTAAAATAATGCTAACCCATGGTTAATATAATGTTATCACAGTGTTAAAATAATGTTGACCCAAGGTTAAAATACTATCTAAAAACAAATATGAGACATTGTTTAACACAGAGTTAGAATTTATTACAATAATAATAATCTAGGGTCAATTACAGTATTATCCTCTGACTAAATACAAGTGTGAAATGTTGTGTAACCTAGGATCAGAAAAGTAATTAAAATATTATTAACCCAGGGTTTGAATTTTGAATTTCTGTTTGAATTCTGTCTAAAAAGTGTCTCATATTCAAACTAGCTCGAATAAAATAAAGTTGAATAACCTATTCATCTCAGGTAAAGATTTTTTATTTCAAGTAATGAGTTTTTATGCTTTTAGTTTTTGTTAACTATACTAACCCTGGTCCAGTGTTAATAAATGACTTAGGTGTACATTTACTTGGCGTTATATTGTTCTTAACAAACACTACTAAGTTGGTAATCATAATTTTTGTGTGAGTGAA
The DNA here is from genome assembly GCA_027422435.1 of Schizopygopsis pylzovi. NCBI lineage: Eukaryota > Metazoa > Chordata > Actinopteri > Cypriniformes > Cyprinidae > Schizopygopsis > Schizopygopsis pylzovi. Next base: position 1,198,667 of record CM049829.1, on the reverse strand, counting down.
TTTCCAGCCATAATTTCATCATGGTGCCAGCATTAACATTGTGTTTTTGGAATATGTGAGCCGTGGCTATGAAGCATTGAATGATGAGCGGCTGTTTACATTGACATTTTACACAGTCGAACGAGTCGGACTTCACACAAAGGGGGTCTTAAATTGCTTCCCCTTCTGAATGGGGCTCAGATGTCATTGAATTTGACAGAACGTAAAGGAATATGTGTTGAGTCAGGTGTTTAATTCATGAACCAAAGACACACGGACAGACAGTATAGTGACCTCTGGCTGTTTCGTTAATGAGCTTTCATCCATGATCTATGAAGACGACTCCATTATTACTAATTTATTAATATTTCATCTGAAACTTGGATTTATCGGCAGCTCTAACGGTGATTTTTCTTAAATTAACTCGTGCGGTTTGAACCTTCAGCCTTTCCAGTCCTCAGCTCAGATTGGGCTTTTACATTGTGACTGAATCTGGATTAATGTAGGCGGGTCTTGGTTTTGTCCACTGTGACTTGATTGGCTGGTGCTGGTGTGTGAAACACGATGGTATTTTATTTATTTGGTATTTATTTTAAGTAAATGTGTCCCAAATTATGATACTTCTTTTGTGAAGGCACAAGAAGACTTCTGTAAGCTAGTTATAGACAATATATCAATTAATATGATCAGCATGAGCTGTTAATTGTTCCTTCCTAATCAATGGACAGAAATAGTACTTTCCTCTCTTTTGCTGTGAATAAATAATACATATTATTAGTTTTTGCATGTGTGAATATTGCACTGTTAAATTATACATAAATAATGTTAAATATAAATAAATTAATAAAATACTTATAAGTAACACTTATAATAGAAATTATATATATATATAAAAAATGTTGCATAGTGTTAACATAAACCTAGTATTTTAACACCAAATCTAATATTAAATATAATAAAATGAATAAGTATAATATATAAAGTATATAATACATAAAATTATGTATTAATATGTTAGTGGTGGTGCACTACTACTACTAATACAAATAAAATAAATAAAGAAATGCATCAAAAATATTTGTAATATATAATTTTATGTAACAAAAAAATATTATATTTTCAGCTATATTTTTTTGTCATTAAAGCAAAAATAAAAAATAACCCTAGTAGTTTATATTTGTATAAATGTATGTAGTTTATAAATATATTTATATAATATACAACAATGTAATAATAATTTATATTATATTTAGTAATCATTTATTTATTATGATGATGTATAGTATTAAATCATATTATTTAATACTATATACTGACATGTTTCTGGTGCTGCTTTTCTCTGGACTCGTGAAACTCATGTTCTGCAGAGGAAAACAGAACCAGATGGCCGTTAGACCGGTTTGAGCATCTGGATCCAGTGTATCCACCAACAGCAGCTCCCAGAGACCAGAAACCTTAATGAATCACGACATTATAAGCATAAAAGTGTCCTGTGTTATTACGAGGTATCGTGAGACGTGCTTTCATCCCAGAGCCAATCCTAGACTTCTGGGGGCCCTACACAAAACTGTGTCGCCCGGGGGGGTGGGGGGGGGGGGGGGAGGGTGTTCGAGTGGTTATGAATGAAACGCATTTGTCCGTCTCGAACGCGGCTCAAAATACTTTCAACTCGAGCAAGAGACTTTAGGACATTCACGTTACATGATTTGACAGATTTTTTACGTAAAAAGGGCGACAGCACCGCGTTACAGTAAATTATCATTCATGTTTTCATAGCCCTTGGTCAAATTCTAAAATGAAACTCAAATGAAATCCTCTTTGAGAGCAAGGGCGCCCCCTGGTGTTTCGGGGGCCTTACGCCGCTTGCGTATTCTGCGTATAGGGAGGATCGGCTTTGTTTCATCCTTCTTCAGAAGTTGAAGCGTTACGTGGCAATCAAGAGCTGCGCTTTCTGAGCTTAATCAGCGGGTTTATGCTGGTTACTGAAGTCTTTGCATTTGGAAACAAAGATGAAGTTCTCAAGGTGAATGCATACCTTGACTCTAGGGGTCAAACAACTAAAAATCATTTTAGGAATCTTAGTTTTTGTAGTCATGTAACTAAATCAGCATACTATCATCTCAAAAAAATAGTAAGAAGTATATTTCTTTTTGTCAGACTTTCCCCGTCTGAGCTCAGCTATAATGTCCCCAAACACATTGCGTGCTATAAGATGATCATCCACACGAAACCAGGCTTGAGACACATGAATATGTGAACGGCCACATCGCCTGTAAACAAAGGAAGATTCATCTGTATATATTAAATGTAAATCTGTATATATTAAATGATTTATTCAAGTATCATGCTTGTGATTTTTATTCATGAAATACACCCCTTTTTATTTTAGAATATAATAGTATAATCACACTTTATTATTTTGTTTATTATATATTTTTTTAAATAACTAAATAAAATGCAATAATATTATCACCATTATAATTTTTGTAAAATGGTAAAAAAGTAATATATTTAAAACACATTTATTTCATACTAAGTATATTTCAAATCTATTAACATATTTACTGACAGATAACTCAAGACTTACTGATATACAAATTATAATTACACTTTATTTGGTGTACTACTTGTGCACAATGAACTTTTCTTAATATTAAGTCTAAAATGTGTTTTAATGTCACTTTTGATGAGGATTGTATGATCTTTGAATAATATTGGACTTTAAATGCAAAATATTTAAAATGTACCTGAAGTATACTTGCAATAGTTGCACTTTAGCACAATCAAATATACTTCAGTATATCTGTAGTTGTACTTAAGCACTATTTCTGCTCAATTAAAGTGCATTCAAATTAGTTGTTCCAATCTAGCAGACTTTAAGTATACCGGTTTAGTGTACTAAAAGTACAATTGCAGGATATTTTATTAAGTATATAAATATGAACATTTATTTGTAGTACAAATGAGCCGGTTGAGCTTGCTGAGCCGGGGTTTAGCCGGTTGAGTGAGACGGTTTAGCCGGTTGATTGAGCCGGTTTAGCCGGTTGAGTGAGCAGGTTGAGTGAGCCGGTTTAGCCGGTTGAGTGAGCAGGTTGAGTGAGCAGGTTGAGTGAGCAGGTTGAGTGAGCAGGTTTAGCCGGTTGAGTGAGCAGGTTGAGTGAGCAGGTTGAGTGAGCAGGTTTAGCAGGTTGAGTGAGCAGGTTGAGTGAGCCGGTTGAGTGAGCCGGTTGAGTGAGCAGGTTGAGTGAGCAGGTTTAGCAGGTTGAGTGAGCAGGTTGAGTGAGCCGGTTGAGTGAGCAGGTTGAGTGAGCAGGTTTAGCCGGTTGAGTGAGCCGGTTTAGCCGGTTGAGTGAGCAGGTTGAGTGAGCCGGTTGAGTGAGCCGGTTTAGCCGGTTGAGTGAGCAGGTTGAGTGAGCAGGTTTAGCCGGTTGAGTGAGCAGGTTGAGTGAGCCGGTTTAACCGGTTGAGTGAGCCGGTTTAGCCGGTTGAGTGAGCCGGTTTAGCCGGTTGAGTGAGCTGGTTGAGTGAGCCGGTTTAGCCGGTTGAGTGAGCAGGTTGAGTGAGCAGGTTGAGTGAGCAGGTTTAGCAGGTTGAGTGAGCAGGTTGAGTGAGCCGGTTGAGTGAGCCGGTTTAGCCGGTTGATGAGCCGGTTGAGCAGGTTGAGTGAGCCGGTTTGAGCAAGTTGAGTGAGCCGGTTGAGCTGGTTGAGTGAACCGGTTGAGTGAGCTGGTTGAGTGAACCGGTTGAGTGAGCTGGTTGAATGAAGCGGTTGAGCGAGCTGGTTGAGTGAGCCGGTTGAGCTGGTTGAGTGAGCCGATTGAGCGAGCCGGTTGAATGAAGCGGTTGAGCGAGCCGGTTGAGTGATCCGGTTGAGCTGGTTGAGTGATCCGGTTGAGCTGGTTGAGTGAACCGGTTGAGTGAGCTGGTTGAGTGAACCGGTTGAACAGGTTGAGTAAGCCGGTTAAGCAGGTTGAGCCAGAATGGAGCTGGTTTAGCCGGTTGAGTCTGTTGAGTCGGTTGAGATGGTCTCTCCTGATGGTTTATGTGTGTTTCTCCTCACAGGAGGAATAAGCACGGCTGTGAGATGTGCCGTTGCGTCCGCTGTCCACCGTTCACCTGCGACAAACTCTGCAGCGATGGATATAAGAAGAGCAGAAAGGGCTGCAGCGTCTGCGAGTGTGAAGGTGAGTGACTGCGCAAACGCATGAGGAGACTGTGCAGAGGTCAGAGGTTATGAGGCCTCACTGTACAGAATGTTCCTACAAGCAATTTATAAATGTCTATAAACGTGAAAAACCACTGAGAAATTCAAGTGTGCTCTTGGGACAAATATGCATAGTAGGGGTTGCACAGACTAGTGGACTTCAGTGCTCTGCATGACGCTTTAAGCTCGAAGTCGACTAGTCGCTGGTCCTATAGAGGGCGCAATAGGATAATAAATCCTCATTTACGCTCCGTTTCCAAACAGTTAAAATTACAAACTATTTCATACTCTGAATGTGCTCCACAAAGACATGTGTGATTATATTACTGGATGCTGGAAATTGAACTGCAGAATGCAGGTTGTAAACAGTTTATTGTACAGGTAAGTTAATCAGGTTCTGATCTAATGCGCTGCTGCACTGTAACGCACACACATAGCTACAGACAGTAGCACGTACAATACATCACGCGCAGATCGCGCACACATAGCTACAGACAGTAGCGCGTACAATACCTCACGCGCAGATCGCGCACACATAGCTACAGACAGTAGCATGTACAATACATCACACAGATCGCACACACATAGCTACAGACAGTAGCGCGTACAATACATCACACACAGATCACACACACATAGCTACAGACAGTAGCACGTACAATACATCACGCTCAGATCACACACACATAGCTACAGACAGTAGCGCGTACAATACATCACGCTCAGATCACACACACATAGCTACAGACAGTAGCACGTACAATACATCACGCACAGATCACACACACACACACAGCTACAGACAGTAGCACGTACAATACAACACACACACAGATCACACACACATAGCTACAGACAGTAGCGCGTACAATACATCACACAGATCGCACACACATAGCTACAGACAGTAGCACGTACAATACAACACACACAGATCACACACACACAGCTACAGACAGTAGCGCGTACAATACAACACACACATCAGAAAGTAGCGCGTACAAAACATCACGCACAGAATCATTCAGCGCAGAAATGTATTGTCAACATTGTTCTTAGAAACTGAAAAGTTTAAACATATATTTCTTAATAACTAAATCCCACAGCTTCACTACTAGTAGAGAGACGCTGCAGCTAGAATTAATTCACACACAACCGCTCTCACTAATGCATGCATTCATATGAATGTAATCTTTACTGTACTAATTATCTGTATCTGATTTAGAACGAGCAGGTGAGAAATATAACAACCCAAAGACTAAAGAACTTATCAAAATAAGCTGTTATAGGTGCAATAGTCATGTGTGCAGCGCTGTGTCATATTTAATATCTGTGCACAAGGTGTTTGTCACAGCTCCACTTATTTGTTCATTAATGACGTCATCAGCGATTAGTCGACTTCGACTCGACTTTCATCACATAAAAGTCGACTTTAAAAAATCAGAAGTCGTTCAACCCCTAGTGCATAGTGAGTCTGGTTTATGCTCAACATGTAATGTGTTTATACATGCATATCAGGGTTATTATAAAAGTAAAACCATAAAAACACATTTTCATTACATGAAATAAAATAACATTTATGCATTTAGCAGACACTTTTATCCAAAGCGAATTACAGTGCATTCAGGTTATACATTTTGTTTTGTCAGTACATGTGTTCCCTGGGAATCGAACCCACAACCTTTGCGCTGCTAACGCAGTGCTCTACCACTGAGCCACAGGAAAACTGACTGAATATAAATATAAATAACTGGCATAAAATGAATGAAATTCACAACTAAATTGTTAAAACTTCAACTAAAATTATGGCAAAATATAAAATAAAAAAGATATCAAAATGATTAATAGTAACTAGTAGTATACTAGTGCGTGCGTGCGATAAACGCTGGTTCAGATCATACGATTGTCTTTATTACGTCTAAACGCTATGATCTGGTGTTTGTCTTCACCTGATGATCTGTTTGCACTCCTTGCCTTCGTTATGTTTGTGGAGTGTATTTGTGTTCGGTCACACACACGTCATAAAAGCACTGCAGATATTCTCAAACATCTGGAGCAGATTTCAGAAAACTGTTTAAATATTTAGAGATGAAGACCGCACTAAACACTTTTAAGAAGGTAAACACACTTTGATGCAGAAAAATGCTTTCTTGGAGTTGTGTGTGTTGCTTTAACTGCTTCGTTCAGTTTATCCACAGCATAATTATCAACTAATTACCAGACGTTTAGAATATGTTATTTCAGCTGGAGATGATAGGATATTATATTTACATTACACTAATACTCTTATCATTTTAGACTGATCTTATCATAATGACATTTAAATAGTGAAGTATTTATACATTGAGTTATTGCTGTTACTGCCTTTATGCTGATTTATATTTTAAAATCATTGTATTCAGGCTTAACTAAAACCATTTAAAAATCATTTGTTACTTAAAATAGTAACATTAACTGAAATAAAATAAAGTAGATATAAAAACATACAACATATTGCATTTTCGTTTACTTTAAGTTATAGTACAAAAAAAACTGAAACTAAAACATATTTAGACAAAAACTCACAACACAAAAATTACTAAAACATTAACTAAAATTTAATTGAAAATGTCAACATAAAAATTTACTAAAAATATCAATAAAACTTTAATACAAATCTAAATAGACTAATACAAATAACAAAAACGTACAATAAAATTACAAAACGTTAACTAAAATTAAAAATATCAAAATAAAAGCCGTCAAAATATTAATAAAAATCATAATAATAATAAAAGCTACATAGACATATTTTTTTTAAAAAAAAGTATAAAACACAACTTAATGACTAAACTTTAAATAAAATTAAAATGAAAATATCAAAATAAGTCAAAATATTAATAAACATAATAATAATAAAAAACTATATAGAAATTTATTTTAAATGACTAAAACGTTAAATAAAATAAAAATGGAAAATAAAAACTAACTCAATATGAATAATAACTAGTATATCAATGACAATGAAATATCACTGATAGTATTACGGTATTTTATTTATGCAAAGTATTTCTCTCTCT
>CM049829.1:1121425-1186425 GCA_027422435.1 Schizopygopsis pylzovi | reverse complement strand
TATTTATGTTTATATTTTATATTACACACACATTTTGTTTAAATTTTTTATGTTTTGTTTTGATTGCTAGGATTTAAAAATGTATATTCTTTTATTTAAACTAATAATTATTTTTGTTTTAATTAATTAATAACAACTAATTAAAATAAAAATTATAATTAGAATATTTTATACTTGTTTTTATTTTATGTTATTTTATTTTTACCATTTATTTGTAATTTGTTAAATTTGAGTAATATGTTTTTTTATGATTTAAGTTCTTATTTTTTTAATAATAGCGAGCGAATCTTTTCCTTCGTCAGCCTGCCGTTGTTCTTCTGCGTGTTTCATATTTTGACGCTTGTAAGAAATGAGCTGATTGATCATGTGTTGTGTTTGCAGAGATAACGAGCTCGTTAGCGCCGGTCACCGCCGCTCCTCCGCTCCACAGCGTCACAGGTAATTATTACCGTCTGATAATGACACGATCATAAACGCACGCTTTCGAGACGCAGCAGCGGTGTACAGTGCTGCAAATATTGCCGGAAATTTCATTTATTTATTTATTTTAATGCTAGATTTTTATTATCATTTTTTAGTAACTTAAATTTTTTTTTATTATTATTTATATACATTTACATTTTTAAGATTTGATTGTTTAGTAAGCATTTTATTTTGTTTTAAAATTATTTATTTTAGTTTTGTTTCATTTTTGTTCATCAGAATAAATAATTTCATTTGCTTTTTTTAAGTTTCATACTGTTAGTAAGTTTTTTCATGTTATTTATTATGATTTCATTTTTGTTTTATTTTGATTTATATATTTTTGTTGTTTAAGTATTTATTTTCGTTTTACATTTTTATGATTAATGTTTATTGTTTTACATTTGTTATTTGAAAACATTTATTTCGCATTTATACATTCATTCACTTTTATTATATTATTTTCATTTTTAAATAATTTGTTTATTGTAATTTAACAATTTTAATATTTTATTTTTGGTATTATTTTTTTCATTTTAATTTTTTTTGTGATTAATTTAGATTTTTTTTTATATTCGATTTTTTTGTTTTAAAAAATATTTGTTTGTTTTCATTTTATATTTTTTATTCAATTTATTTTTATTAATTTGTAGTGTTTTTATTACGGAAGTTCTAAGCGGCCATGCATTATTATAATTTTTCTGTCTTGTTTTCTCGTGATCTCGACATAACGAAAGTTGTTTTGTCGTTATCATGACTTAATTTTCTCTGTGTATTCGGCATGAGAAAATGCTATAGAAGCAGCATCATCGCAGCATCATGGATGATCGTATTCGCTTTTACTTTGATCAGGGACTCACTCAAACTGAAATAGCTCTGTGTCTGTCAGTGATTGACGACTTACACATAACGTTAAGTGTTCGACACTTGAGAAGGAGGCTGTCGGGTCTGCTGCAACTGTATCGTCGAAGACAATATAGCGACCCTGAACGTGTAGTCAATTTCATTGCCAGTCAACTACGTCATATGAATTCACAAATCATGGAGAATGTCATTCAGTATTATTTGCATGTCTATGACAGCGCACTGCGTATTTATAGCCAACAGAAATCTGAATATCGAACTGCAAACTATCTTTACTGCGGTGAGATAAAGTCCATATTTGCTGCAGGAAATTAGTAACTTTATGATGAGATATCAGCCGCTAGCGCGTACACCATAATATTCGCCAGAAACATTCACAAGGTGCGGGATTTTCTCGCGATAGCTAAGAAACGTCGTGAGAAAACGGTTTTTACGTTGAGATCCACAACTTTCGTTATGTCGAGATCACGAGAAAATTAAGTCGTGATAACGACAAAACAACTTTCGTTAAGTCGTGATCACGAGAAAACAAGACAGAAAAATTATAATAATGCATGGCCGCTTAGAACTTCCGTATTTTATTGTATTTTTATTTTACATTTTTAGTAAGCATGGTATTTTTATAATTTTAATGAAATGTTTGACTTTTTTTGTGTTTTATGATTAATATTTAATAAGTGTGTTTTTTATTTTTATTAAATTTGTATTATTTCATTGTAATTTTACAAAAAAAAAATTAGTACGTGCTTTATTATTATGTCTTTATTTTCGGATTTTTGAGGATTTGATGATTAATTAGTTTAATAATTAAGTGTTGGCTAGCGTTCGTATACGAGATGCAGCGCGAGGAAGTTCTGATCCGATGAGACGAGGGAATACAGCGCTATAAATACAGCACCGATGGTTTCTGATCAATCTTCTCTCATCTAGACGGCGAAGGTCTCTCGCCGGACGTCCCGAGCCAGACGGAGATGACGCTCATCTACCAATCAGCGGCCTGGATTCTGGCGGGAATCCTGCTGGCCGTGGTCATCTTCCTCCTGGTGGCCGTTCTGGTGAACCGCAGGAAGAACTGGGTTCAGATGTCCTGCTACGGCGCGCCCAAGAAGGTGAGCGACTCCGAACTCGTTACCCATGAACTAACGACGTCATAAGAGCCGTTAAAGCTGGAACACGTCATGAAATGAAGTATGCAGCATATGAGAATCATACATCATCATAATTACTAAAAAAACACTCCTTTTTTATAAAATATGTTATGGTTTTAATATTCATGGTTGTTATTTATTTTTTTGCACCCACAACTAGAGGTCTTCTTGGGTCCTAAAATCCGTACCCGACGTGCATAAATATATTTTTTTAAAGATAAACCCAACCCGAGAAAATGTATTTGACTATTATTATTATTATATTGATGCCTGCCTGATGTATACATGCTATTTCTGAGTTTGGCTTTCAATTGTAACCAGTGGATTTGAAATATAAACGTGATGTTTTATACAAAATTAAATCGATAGGTTAATAAATAAAAAACAAAAAGCCTTGCTTTGACACGCAGCGTAATCAAGTATCTATACGATGGATTTCTGAGGTTACAAGCATAAGCTCCTTTTTACGTGCGTTTCTCAAAAATGAACTTCACATGAACGCACATCCGGTGAAGTTGAAAAGAATTCGGGTTCATTTATAAAAGCACATTTATTTTAATTACCTGAGACTCGAGGCTGCTAATACCGAACCCGACCCGTAGGAGGTTTGGAACTGAACCCGCTCGAGTGGACCCGTGAAGACCTCTGCTCACAACAAATCATTTTTTTGTTAATTTTTTTGCACATCATTTTTTCTCTTTTGTTGTTTTTGCACTCTTCGCCAAATATTTTTTGGGATAATTCCCCAACTAATATTTTTTGTACTAACTGATTTTTTGTACTCACAATTTTTTATTTTTTTTGCACCCACAACAATTTTACTTTTTTTGCACCCACAACACATTTTTGTTTTTTTGCACCCATATTTTTTTTTTTGCACCCACATTGTTTTATTTTTTTGCACCTACAACACATTTTTTTTTTTGCACCCACAACATTGTTTTTTTTTTTTCACCTACAACACATTTTTTTTTTTTCACCCACAACATTTTTTTTTTTTTTTTTTACCTACAACACATTATTTTTTTTTTCACCTACAACACATTTTTTTTTTTTCACCTACAACACATTTTTTTTTTGGCACCCACAACATTTTTTTTTTTTTTTTGCACCTACAACACATTTTTTTTTTTTGCACCCACAACATTGTTTTTTTTTTTTCACCTACAACACTTTTTTTTTTTTCACCCACAACATTATTTTTTTTTTGCACCTACAACACATTTTTTTTTTTGCACCTACAACGATTTATTTTTGTTTTTTTACCCACAACAATTATTTTTTTTGCACCCACATTTATATTTTTTTGCACCCAATAAAACAAATTTATTTTTGCACCCACATTTTTTTTTGTTTTTTTTTACCCACAACAATTTTTTCTTTGCACCCACAACATTATTTTTTTTGCACCCACATTTTTTATTTATTTTTGCACCCACAACTATTTTTTTTTTTTGCACCCAATTTTTTTTTTACCCCAAATAATTGGTTTAATTTTATAAAAAAAAATTATACATAATTTATTTTATTTTTTTGCACTCTCCAACAAATAATAATTTTGTTTATTCCCCAACTAACAATTTTTTTATTACTCGTTTATTTTTTGCACCCAAACAAATCATTTATTTTTTGCATAATTTACTCTCCAACAAATAATTTATATTTTTTTCACTCCCTAACAAAATATATATTTTTATTTTTTGCACTCCCTAACAAGACCCCCCCCCCATCACCCAAGTATGAATCTTTCCAAACAGAGCTATGTGAATCCTCTCATGAAAATGATATATATGGCAGTGATGCGAGCTGTATTTCTCCTGTTTGTCCGGCAGACGGTGGTCCTGCAGAAGCACGTGAACAAGACTTCGCTCGTCTACATGGAGCCGTCCCGAGAGAGTCCGTTCCAGAGCGACGCTAGCGTTGAGCGAATCTGCCTCCCGCGCGCTAAACTGGCTAACGGACACGTCCAGCGCTAGCGTGGTCTCGCTGCTCTTCAGAGGCCAGAATCAACCCAGTACTGTGATCATCTCCTGCTTTATTTCACGTTTTATGCTGAACTGAGCTTCGGCGTGATGCAGAAACAAACCAAACGTTGAGGAGCCGGACAGATCTTCTGACCGCTCAGAGACCCGAGAAAAGAGGTTTTCTGACCTCTCCAGTCTGTTTATTCGTTTCTATACCTTCAGGTGTTTTATTGTAGTTTGTCGTTAGTCGCTTGTAAGCCTCGAGACGGAAGATTCCAGTGTGTTCATAACGAACTGAACTTCAAATGAAAAGCTGTGATTTTCTCTCCGCTCTGAACCCTAGCGAGTCGTCTAACTAGACAGCATCATGACATCCTTCACTATACACAGATACGTTTCATTTCTCAAGGGAATGCTGTTTCCATCCAGAACACATACACGAACAAATATACATTAAATATATATGTGTGACCCTCTCTGTGAAAACCCAGCTAAAGTCATTTTTTTACGTACTATTTTCTGCATAAAATTTTCCTACATATTGTGAAATTATATTCTTGGTATGTTTAGTATTGACTGAGTAAGGTCATGTCAAAGATTGAAATCATAGTGAAATTAATGCTCGTTATCTCAGAACTAGATTTGTAGACTTTAGCCTGGTTTTTACAGAGAGGGTCACATATATATGTGTATATATATATATATATACATATGTACATAGAGACATAAATACAGTGTACATTACCAGTCAAAGTTTTTTAATGAAGTCTCTTCTGTTCACCAAGCCTGCATTTATTTGATCAAAAATACAGCAAAATCAGTAATATTGTGAAATATTTTTATTATTTAAAACAGCTGTTTTCTATGTTAATATGTGTTAAAATATAATTGATTTCTGTGTATTGTCAGCATCATTTCTTCAGTCTTCAGTGTCACATCATCTTCAGAAATCATAATAATATACTGATTTATTATCAATAAAAAAAATATTATTATTGTTTATAACAGCGGAGTAATTTTTTTTCAGTTTTCTTTGATGAATATAAAGTTCAAAAGAGCAGCATTTATCTGAAAAATACATATTTTGTAACATTATAAATCTTTATCATCACTTTAAAGCATCCAAAGCAGTATATTATAATGATTTCTGAAGATCATGTGACACTGAAGACTGCATTAATGATGCTGAAAATACAGCTTTGATCACAGAAATAAATTATATTAAAAAAATATAATCAAATAGAAAGCAGTTATTTTGAATACAAAAAATATTTCACATTTTTACTGCTTTTGCTGTATTTTTAATCAAATAAATGCAGGCTTGGTGAACATAATTATATTCTTTATTAAAAATCTTACTGTTCAAAAACCTCTGACTGGTAGTGTAAGTTTTGGATAGGTATATTAACATTTTATATTTATATATAACGGAAATGATCACTAATTTGCTTTTCTAGAAATCAGTTTTTGGCCCTAGTTTTGTAGGGAGTCATATTCATAAAGTTTTTGTTTTCATTCATTCGTTTGCTCGCACTGTTAAACCGGCTGTTTGTGATACTGTCTCTTTAAGAGATATTGAAATGAGCTCTGTTGTGATTGGCAGATCTTTACCAGTCAGCGGTCATATGTTAATAATGCTCGTTAAGATTCAGAACGAGTAATTTTTGCGGTTTAGTTTGGATCAATAATCCGAGGAAGATGTTCTGCATCGTGAACAACACAAAATGGGACTTTATTAGAGTTGAGCTCGTTTCTCACGTGAACTGATGCAGCTTCGTTAGTTAGCATCGTTCGTCTGAATCAATTACATGATGATTATAGTCGGTTTGAGTCGGGAATGACAGTAGAGGAAAGTATCGTATTTATTTTTTCACATGTATTTATTAACTCTAGTACGTGACTGATTTCTGTCGTCTGTGAAGTTGCAGAGGAACCCAAAGCTGCTGTACAGATTTATAAACCGTCTGTCTGCTTTATATCAGCTCTTATTTATTTGACCTTTGCCACGAGTCAATATGATCCAATAGATGTTCAGCTGTAACATGTACACTTGTTTTGGAAATAAAAATGAATTGTGTGAATGTTGGTTAACTCTAATTATTGTGTTCAAGTCGAGAGGATTTTCTTTTGCTAGTTATTGTTTTCATATTGAACTGAACCGTACTGACTTTGCTTACACAGGGTATAACGTACCTAAAAAATACCCCCCCCCCATATTTTATCAGCTTAAAAAAATTGTTATACTTTATTATTGGCTTCAATCTTTTCATCAACTTTTCTTTCAATTTGCACATTTTTAATATCATTAAAACTATATATTTTTTTATAAATGTTATTCACAATATTTAAAAGTATTAATCCGAGCTTATGAATATTGACAGAATTGTCCACAAATGTTTTGTTCACTCAAAAACTGAGGCACATGAACTCAAAATATTTTTGTTGAAGCTGAAATAATATGATTTATCAAATAGGATCAGGTGGAAAAATATAATATCAATATTATTATTCTAATTATATCAAAATAATATAAATATTGCTTTGGGAGGTGTATGTATAGTACTATAGCTGTGTACCATACGTCTCATATTTGTTTAATATCTCAATTTATGTGCATTGTTAATATTGTATATATATATTTATTAATAAATATATTGCCTTGGCAATTAACAAATAATGTAGTTGAAGCAGTAAAATTACTAATAGGAAATATATATAGAAGTAACACAAACCTAATTTGTAACAAAAACTAAAATGACATATATAAGTGAATTCAAAATATATACATTCAATGTTGCATGTTTAAAAAAGAAGCAAGACCGCAGGTGATACAGGAAAATATTTTATTTCCTTCAGTTGTGGACTGTACAGTATTTAATCGTTAATACTATGATTGATGACTGGTCCCTTCAGATGACGCTCGTCAGCCTTTGGCGCCGGATAAGAACAGCTGGGTTTAACGGCAGGATCTGTGAAGCGTTTAAAACGCCGCGTTACCTTCATTGTCTGGGCAGTGAAACCAGAGATCAGAGCAGGATCTTGTAATAATCGTCTCTGTAGCTGTAAAGAACCACCACAGCCACCCTGAAAACACACAGACATCACAAAACAGCTCAGACTCAGATTACACAACATCTGATTTACTTCAGTTCTAGACTTTCAGCATGTCGTCATGAGATTGCACAAAGTAAAACAAGAACCAGTAATTTACTTTTTTTCCATTACCCTTTTGGCAAATATTTGTCTCAGATCTGTTACTGCTGTTAAAAAAGACTGACTTTATTCCTTCGGAATAAAATATTTAACCACTATTTTCTATGATTACGCAGAAATAAAAACAGCAAGCTTGCAATTTTGAGGAAAAACTGCGACAAAACTATGAGATATGTGAAATGTTTCCAAATTCAAGATTAACTTTTGTATTTTTTTCTTCAAAAAATTAACCCAAAACAAGTCAGAACTGTGAGTATGTTAACTCACAATTGTTATAAAAGATAATCCAAACTGTAAGATAAATTTGAATTGCGAGATGTAAAAGATTGTAAACTAGCAATTGTAAAAAAGTCTGAATTGCAAGATGTAAACACAGATTGTAAACTAGCAGTTGTAAAAAAAGTCTGAATTGCGAGATGTAAACTCGGATTGTAAACTAGCAGCTGTAAAAAAGTCTGAATTGTGAGATGTAAACTCAGATTGTAAACTAGCAGTTGTAAAAAAGTCTGAATTGCGAGATGTAAACTCAAAATGTAAACTAGCAGTTGTAAAAAAGTCTGAATTGCAAGATGTAAACTAGCAGCTGTAAAAAAGTCTGAATTGCGAGATGTAAACTCGGATTGTAAACTAGCAGCTGTAAAAAAGTCTGAATTGCGAGATGTAAACTCAGATTGTAAACTAGCAGTTGTAAAAAAGTCTGAATTGCAAGATGTAAACTAGCAGTTGTAAAAAAGTCTGAATTGCAAGATGTAAACTAGCAGCTGTAAAAAAGTATGAATTGTGAGATGTAAACTCAGATTGTAAACTAGCAGCTGTAAAAAAGTCTGAATTGCGAGATGTAAACTCGGATTGTAAACTAGCAGCTGTAAAAAAGTCTGAATTGCGAGATGTAAACTCAGATTGTAAACTAGCAGTTGTAAAAAAGTCTGAATTGCAAGATGTAAACTAGCAGTTGTAAAAAAGTCTGAATTGCAAGATGTAAACTAGCAGCTGTAAAAAAGTATGAATTGTGAGATGTAAACTAGCAGCTGTAAAAAAGTCTGAATTGCGAGATGTAAACTCGGATTGTAAACTAGCAGCTGTAAAAAAGTCTGAATTGCGAGATGTAAACTCAGATTGTAAACTAGCAGTTGTAAAAAAGTCTGAATTGCAAGATGTAAACTAGCAGTTGTAAAAAAGTCTGAATTGCAAGATGTAAACTCAGATTGTAAACTAGCAGCTGTAAAAAAGTCTGAATTGCGAGATGTAAACTCGGATTGTAAACTAGCAGCTGTAAAAAAGTCTGAATTGCGAGATGTAAACTCAGATTGTAAACTAGCAGTTGTAAAAAAGTCTGAATTGCAAGATGTAAACTAGCAGTTGTAAAAAAGTCTGAATTGCAAGATGTAAACTAGCAGTTGTAAAAAAGTCTGAATTGCAAGATGTAAACTAGCAGCTGTAAAAAAGTCTGAATTGCGAGATGTAAACTCGGATTGTAAACTAGCAGCTGTAAAAAAGTCTGAATTGTGAGATGTAAACTCAGATTGTAAACTAGCAGCTGTAAAAAAGTCTGAATTGCAAGATGTAAACTAGCAGTTGTAAAAAAGTCTGAATTGCAAGATGTAAACTAGCAGTTGTAAAAAAGTCTGAATTGCAAGATGTAAACTAGCAGTTGTAAAAAAGTCTGAATTGCGAGATGTAAACTCAAAATGTAAACTAGCAGCTGTAAAAAAGTCTGAATTGCGAGATGTAAACTCAGATTGTAAACTAGCAGCTGTAAAAAAGTCTGAATTGCGAGATGTAAACTCAGATTGTAAACTAGCAGTTGTAAAAAAGTCTGAATTGCAAGATGTAAACTAGCAGTTGTAAAAAAGTCTGAATTGCAAGATGTAAACTAGCAGCTGTAAAAAAGTATGAATTGTGAGATGTAAACTCAGATTGTAAACTAGCAGCTGTAAAAAAGTCTGAATTGCGAGATGTAAACTCGGATTGTAAACTAGCAGCTGTAAAAAAGTCTGAATTGCGAGATGTAAACTCAGATTGTAAACTAGCAGTTGTAAAAAAGTCTGAATTGCAAGATGTAAACTAGCAGTTGTAAAAAAGTCTGAATTGCAAGATGTAAACTAGCAGCTGTAAAAAAGTATGAATTGTGAGATGTAAACTCAGATTGTAAACTAGCAGTTGTAAAAAAGTCTGAATTGCAAGATGTAAACACAGATTGTAAACTGGCAGTTGTAAAAAATTCTGAATTGCGAGATGTAAACCCGCAATTGTAAAAAAAGATGTAAACTCAGATTGTAAACTAGCAGTTGTAAAAGTCTGAATTGCGAGATGTAAACTCCGATTGTAAACTAACAGTTGTAAAAAAGTCTGAATTGCAAGATGTAAACTAGCAGTTGTAAAAAAGTCTGAATTGCGAGATGTAAACTCAAAATGTAAACTAGCAGTTGTAAAAAAGTCTGAATTGTGAGATGTAAACTCAGATTGTAAACTAGCAGCTGTAAAAAAGTCTGAATTGCGAGATGTAAACTCGGATTGTAAACTAGCAGTTGTAAAAAAGTCTGAATTGCAAGATGTAAACTAGCAGTTGTAAAAAAGTCTGAATTGCAAGATGTAAACTAGCAGTTGTAAAAAAGTCTGAATTGCGAGATGTAAACTCAAAATGTAAACTAGCAGCTGTAAAAAAGTCTGAATTGCGAGATGTAAACTCGGATTGTAAACTAGCAGCTGTAAAAAAGTCTGAATTGCGAGATGTAAACTCAGATTGTAAACTAGCAGTTGTAAAAAAGTCTGAATTGCAAGATGTAAACTAGCAGTTGTAAAAAAGTCTGAATTGCAAGATGTAAACTAGCAGCTGTAAAAAAGTATGAATTGTGAGATGTAAACTCAGATTGTAAACTAGCAGCTGTAAAAAAGTCTGAATTGCGAGATGTAAACTCGGATTGTAAACTAGCAGCTGTAAAAAAGTCTGAATTGCGAGATGTAAACTCAGATTGTAAACTAGCAGTTGTAAAAAAGTCTGAATTGCAAGATGTAAACTAGCAGTTGTAAAAAAGTCTGAATTGCAAGATGTAAACTAGCAGCTGTAAAAAAGTATGAATTGTGAGATGTAAACTCAGATTGTAAACTAGCAGTTGTAAAAAAGTCTGAATTGCAAGATGTAAACACAGATTGTAAACTGGCAGTTGTAAAAAATTCTGAATTGCGAGATGTAAACCCGCAATTGTAAAAAAAGATGTAAACTCAGATTGTAAACTAGCAGTTGTAAAAGTCTGAATTGCGAGATGTAAACTCCGATTGTAAACTAACAGTTGTAAAAAAGTCTGAACTGCAAGATGTAAACTAGCAGTTGTAAAAAAGTCTGAATTGCGAGATGTAAACTCAGATTGTAAACTAGCAGCTGTAAAAAAGTCTGAATTGCGAGATGTAAACTCAGATTGTAAACTAGCAGTTGTAAAAAAGTCTGAATTGCGAGATGTAAACTAAGATTGTAAACTAGCAGCTGTAAAAAAGTCTGAATTGCGAGATGTAAACTCGGATTGTAAACTAGCAGCTGTAAAAAAGTCTGAATTGCGAGATGTAAACTCAGATTGTAAACTTGCAATTGTAATAAAAAAATACATATTAAATTAAAAGAACTTAGATCAAAAGTTTGTTTTTTATTATTATTATTCCATGGTGGAAACTGTCAACAGACAGAAAGCAATCATTTTCACCATGTTTACAGGAGTAACCAAAATCTACAGATGCAAATAAATAAAGAGTAACAAAATAAAGACTTAAATGTGTATTTAGGATGTTTTCTTTCCACTAGTCTGAAAGAAGACATGATATAGAAGCCAAACAGAGCAAAGCACACCAGCAAAATGAAGCAGACCAATATCTGCCACACAATCTCTCCATTGTTTCTAAAAGCGGTATTCTGATAGTCAACATGAGCTCTGTAACACGAAAAAAAGAAAGAGCTCATGAGAAAATTAGAAACAGCTGTTGAGAGAATCCAATGAGACTCTATTGTTCCCAAACACAGGGAAGTCACATCCATTCCTCCAAAGAATGAGTCGTTAATTAATGACTGAAGTTTGGAGAGAGTCAATGCCATGCATTCAGAGGATCCAGACGTGACTTTAGCACCTGCGCTGAGAAGAAAGAGCTTCAGCACTGGATCAGGTTTAATGATTGTAAATACAAGTGTCTGGAAACACTTGAGGAGAAGCGGATCGGGTCTCGTTAGATTAACGAGGGATGGGATCCAGCAGTTTACCAAGATACAAGCCACTCATGATTTACAGCAGTTAAACTAGTCAAGATAACCTTAAGAAGAGTTAGATACACTGGAAAAAATAAAACTACTACAACAAAAAAGGGAAAAACGTGAAATAAAATATAAAAACGTAATGCCTCAGTGAATATAATGCTCTATATTTTAGCTTAATGTTGTTTTAATATATATATTTCGCATTTTTAGGGTATTTTATGTTACTAAATTATATGTATGCAGTATTTATAATCCATTTTTTACCGGTTAACCACTTTGAGCAACTTAAAAATACAATTTCCAATTTAAACAATTTTAAACAGATTTAAGTTTGGTCTTTTTTTTTTTTTTTTTTTTTTTTACATGGCCGATTATTCCTGAAGTGATAAAGTTAAACTGAAACTTTAAGCAAATGTAAATAGATTAAGTTTATTGTTATGAAAACAGTTTAAATTCTACATAAAAATGTATTTTTCAAAACGTGTTTTACTCTAAAACCTTGAGGAAATCAAAGCCATGCATCTAAACAAATTGTGCCCCGAATTTGAGGATATGTAAAAAAAATAGCTTTCAGTAGGATTTTGTTTGGGCGCAGTACCAAATGTGTCCAATTCACTTCCCATTTGTTCCCAATGCGGTCATTTTTGACCATGAAGAGTACAATTTTTACTATTTTTCAAAACCACAACTTTTTTTAATCGTATCCATGATTTTTGATTACTATGATCATAGCATGTGCCAAAACCTTTACCAAGTTTCGTACCATTTCAATGAACATTCAACATTTTTATTTTAACTTGATGTACTAAAATAACTAAAACTGAATATATATATATATATTAGTGGTGGGCCGTTATCGGCGTTAACGTGCTGCGTTAACGTGAGACTCTTATCGGCGATAAAAAAAATATCGCCGTTAATCTATTCTCAAAGTTGGGTTGGGAGCTGGGTCTATACTACGCAAGCTATGATGACTTTCACCCTGATATTTTAGCGCG
The DNA here is from genome assembly GCA_027422435.1 of Schizopygopsis pylzovi. Taxonomy (NCBI): domain Eukaryota; kingdom Metazoa; phylum Chordata; class Actinopteri; order Cypriniformes; family Cyprinidae; genus Schizopygopsis; species Schizopygopsis pylzovi. Next base: position 1,173,539 of record CM049829.1, on the reverse strand, counting down.
GATGTATACCTAGCCGAATTGCACTGTAGGGGGCGAGAACGAGTCTTCGAACTAGAGGCTCGCAGTCCGTGATGGACAGATTGTTAACGGCTGGTCTGTGTGGTAATACAATCGAGCAGGACATCCAAACGCGCACCCAGAGGCGATTCTAGGGTGAGTGGATATCCGGGGCTAAGCCCAAAGATCCAATATCTGCTATTACTTCATATCGATGATTGGCCAGTTTATATGAAGTTTATTATAAAGTGTATATGTCAGTCAGAAGTACGAGCTTCCGTGGGCGGTTCCTGACGGGAGTAAACTGCGGTTCATCATTTTAATGCGCATGAAAACTCAGTGATGATGATGCGTACAGGGCATGGTCATAAAAACATTCGGGGCTTTTCTGAAAACATTCGGGGCTTCAGCCCCCTTAGCCCATCCCTAGCGCCGCCCCTGCGCTCACCTATCATTCATCAACCTCAAATATGGCTTTTCATCTGAAAGATGTATGTAGTAGCAACTTTACATGGCCGCTCAATATGATGTTAACCTAGAGAAATGTGCGCTATTGAAGTGTTTGTGTGGAAGCGCGTTTGCTGCAAGACAGGCTCCGGTGCGCTCACTTGATCTTAAAATCTCCGTCATTTTTGGTCATACAGATAAAAGTAGCCTAATACATCTTTCGAATCTGTAAAGACTCTACGTTTATTTGTGTGCACTCAGAATAACAACGAAACGTTGCGCTTTTAAGCAAACAGGATGCGCTTTAGGTCTCGTGAACTTGAGCGAGAAACTTCAAAACTCGAATATATCTAAAAATACAGTACATAGAAAAATATATCTATAGAGAGTGAAATGTCAAAAAATAAATAAATAGAAGACGTGTGTGTTAGCATGGATGATTTACATGAAATTTAATCTGTGCAACACTGTGCATAATAAGATGGCTTTCAGTTCAATATAATAACAAAAAACGACATTTGGGGTTTTTATTCAACTAATAAGGTGGGCACGCTGTGATCTGTACTATATTTTTACTGTAATTGACAGTTATCGGCAAAAAAAAACAACAACAACAACACGGGAGTGGGAGGGAATGGGAGTCATTCTTCCGGGAGTGGGACGGGACGGGATTTTCCTCCAGTTTTTTCGTGGGATTGGGACGGGAAGAGATTAAAGTTTGTGATGCATTTTGTAAACAGGAGATGAGCCCCTGGTCTAATGCGCCACCTGGCTTGAGAAACCCGTTCTCAAAGACTTACTTTTAGTCATTATTTGGGTAGTACACATATTCTGAATGCCTTCGGCAGAATTCAAATGAGCCATTTTAATCTAGATTAATCTAGATTAATTCCAAAATTAATCTAGATTAATCTAGATTAAAAAAATTAATCTATGCCCACCTCTAATATATATATATATATATATATATATTAATGATGTCAAACGATTAATCGCATCCAAAATAAAAGTTTTTGTTTGCATAATATATGTCTGTTGTGTACATTTATCATGTGTATATAAATACACATGCATGTATATATTTCAGAATATATGTTGTTTATATATTAAATATATTTATTTATAATATAAATACATACATGTCATACATTTTACATATTTTCAAAATATATACTGAATGCATGTGTACTTATATACACATAATAAATATACACAACAGACATATATTATGCAAACAAAAACTTTAATTTTGGATGCGATTAATTGCAATTAATAGTTTGACAGCACTAATATATATATATATAATACAACTAATAAAAATGAATTCCTAAAGGGATAGTTCACACAAAATTAATGAAGAATGGCTTTTTCTTCTTCTGTGTGACACAAAAGATGACACGGACCCAAACAACACTGGACCCCATTGACTTCCATTGAATTCATATGAACAAAAACACATATCCAAATATCTTTCATGTTCCAGAAAAGAAAGTCATGCATGTTTGGAAGAACATCACGGTTATTAACGCTGGAAAAGCACCTTTTGGAGATCTTGAGGTGGTAGATCTCCTCACAGATGGATTTGAGGTAGCGCTGTTTGGGCAGCCGAGAGAGAAGCGTCTTCACGCTCATGTTGAACTGCTCCTCGCCATCAAACTGAGACAAACAACAGCAGCAGCGTCAGCGTCAAACACTCAGGAATCATATCAGAGACACTCAATCAGTGGGTACAAATATACAATATGTGAGAACTGAATTTATTGAGACCTATTACTGCCATTATTGGGAGAAATGGAAGGAGTGCTGTAATTATGAATTTTTTATGTTTTAGATTAGTCTCTTCTGCTCACTAAGGCTGCATTTATTTGATCAAAAATACAGTAGAAACAGTGAAATATTATTATAATTTAAATCAGCTGTTTTCTATGTGAATATGTGTTAAAATATAATTTATTTCTGTGATCAAAGCTGTATTTTCAGCATCATTACTGCAGTCTTCAGTGTCACATGATCTTCAGAAATATAATAATATACTGATTTACTGCTCATAAACATTTCTGATTATTATAATGTTGAAAACAGTAATATTTTTGTGGAAACTGATGCATTTTATTTTTTCAGGATTCACAGATGAATAGAAAGTTCAAAACAACAGCATTTATTTGAAACAGAAATCTTTTGTAAAAATTATAAAAGTCTTTACTGAGCAATTTAATGCATCCTTACCAAATTAAAGTTGTAATTATTATTTTTTAAATCTTACTTACTATAAACTTTTAATTGGTACATGAATGGTAAATAGCAAAACTGTTGCTTGAGCAGCAAATCAGTATATTATTATGATTTCTGAAGATCACGTGACACTGAAGACTGGAATAATGCTGAAAATACAGCTTTGATCACAGAAATAAATTACATTTTAGCATGGATTCACATAGAAAACAGCTGTTTTAAATACTAATAATATTTCACAATTTCTACTGTATTTTTGATCAAATAAATGCATCTTCGCTGAGCAGAAGAACCATTTTTTTGTTTCATCTCATTTTTTAAAAAATGAAATGAAAAATGAATAATAAAAAACCCTTTCATGATCACGAGAGTGTTTTTCCTCGCTCTCTGCACTGGTGAATAACTGAAGGCCTTTGTTAGTGTGAAGTACGGGTCATGTTTGTTCCGTGTTAAACGACATGAACAGACCGTCGCAGTGACTCCTGTTGATGCTCATCACGAGGAAAGCCCAGGATCCCCCTCTCTCCCGCTTCATCCCCCCGTTTCCACTGGAATGCCATTCATATACTCAGAATAGCCCATAATAATAGCGGGCGGTACAAACCTCGAGGGCCAGGAAGTTGACGAGGGTTTCCTTGGGCAGATCGACCTGCGGAGGAATGCGACAGGAGAGATTGTGAAGGTCAGGGTCGCAGACACAATGGAGGCTTATCTACAGAAACCGCTGACGGACGCGGTGCCATGTAAACACGGCGTACCAGTCAACAGGAAGAGCTCAAAATGTGCCTTAACAGGGTGAAGCAGCATGAGAGGAAACGGGCTGTGTATGTGGCGTTAGTCTCTTTGTTTTCATCTCAGATGTTGATCTTAGTGTCTGGAGAGTTTAAGGTGGTTCTCCTTCCTGAACTTGAGATTCTTGGGACAAAATCATATTTGGACTCATAACTCGGGGTTAATGGGAGTTTTGTAAACTGTGTAGTAAACACCAAACCACTTTATTACCACTAATTAGCTAAATATGCAAGCGATGTGAATCTTAATGACAAGCGCTCCTCTTCATTTGCTGTTTGTGCTTCTCAAAACAGTTCATAATTTCACTGGGAGATATTAAATGATATGAGAATGCTTGATGAAAAATATATCTAGTACAGCACATCACTGGCAACGCCACGATCATGGGTTCGATTCCCTCGAATCATGCATGAACTGATCACCAGGAAACTTATGCCGAAACAAGATCTTCTTTTAGAGAGCCGATGCCAATATAAAGCCGAAATATATGATTTAATTTAAATAAAATGCATAAAATTGGTGCAATGATATTGAGATTCATATTTGTGACCCTGGACCACAAAACCAGTCAAAAAATAAATAAATAAATCATATATATATACACATCATCTGAAACTGAATAAATAATATTTCCATTGATGTTTGGTTTGTTATGATCGGACAATATTTGTAAATCTGGAATCTGAGGGAGCAAAAAAATCTAAATATTGAGAAAATCATCTTTAAAGTTGTTCAAATGAAGTTCTTAGCAATGCATATTAATAATCAATAATTAAGTTTTTATATATTTATGGTAAGAAATTTACTAAAATATCTTCATGGAATATGATCTTAATATCATAATGATTTTTGGCATAAAAGAAAAATGTATAATTTTGACCCATACAATGTATTGTTGTCTATTACTACAAATATACCTGTGCTGCTTATGACTGCATCTGTGCTCCAGAGTCACATTTATTAAATTAGAAATAATTGTACAATGAATCAATATGAAAAAAATATATATAACCCTGTTTAATTTAAATAAGATTCATAACAATTGTGAAAGTGACATGCAGCCAAGTATGGTGACCCATGCTCTGAATTTGTGCTCTACATTTACCATCCTAGTGCGCACACACAGCAGTGCGCACACACACACACACACTCTCTCTCTCTCACACACACACACACTCTCACACACACACACACACACACACACACAGCAGTGCGCACACACACACACACACAGACACACACACAGCAGTGCGCACACACACACACACAGCAGTGCACACACACACACACACACACACACACACACAGCAGTGCGCACACACACACACACACACAGCAGTGCGCACACACACACACACACAGCAGTGCGCACACACACACACACACACAGCAGTGCGCACACATACACACTCACTCACTCTCTCTCTCTCTCTCTCACACACACACACACACACACACACACACACACACACACACACACACACACACACACACACACACACACACACACACACACAGTGAACACTAACCCTATTGCTGCATTAGATAGATTCATATTTAATAAATTAGACAACTAATTGTGCAATAACTCAATATGAAAATAATTTGAACTTGATAAAATAAATAAACAGATTTGTGCTTTAGCATCTTCATTCTGTAATAATACACTAGTATTTTTCACAAATAAAGAGAGTTAAAATACAAATAAAATAAATGCATGAGCTCATCACATGTACACTAGTGGTCGACTGACATGATTTATTATGACTTATGCCCCAAACTGATATTTTAAAGAGCTGACAGCTGATAAATATGATATTACACTATTCAATTTAAATAAAATGCATAATTACCGCAATAACATTTATTGTAGATATTTTCTAAATTAGAACATTTATTGTAAAATGACTAAATATGAAAACAATTAAATAATACTTTCAAAACTTGTTTTTGTAATCCTATAATAGCATTTTTCACAGATAAATAAATAAATAAAATTACAAAATAAACACTATAACCAAGTGCACTCGGTAATCGATAAGTTTGTGCAGACTTGCAATCATATTTTCTCAAATAAAGTTCAGCTAACACTAATTTAATTTAATTATCGGTGCCGATAATTTACAAATGCCAAAATATCAGTCATGGCAATGTATTGGTTGACCACCAATGTATACCTTGAATTAAATTTAAGTTGCAGCATCACTGTCCAAGCTGCTTATGATACTTGTATAAAAAGCGATAATTAAAAAACATACCAAATATCGGCTGTTATATTGTTTGATCACTAACGCATACATTGAATGGATGCAAGTTGCTGCATTCTTGGCACGTCTGACGCCAATCATTTAAAATGGCAAATATCGGCAAATGACTTTGGATAAAAGAGTCCAAATGCATCAATGCCACTGTGCTGATCTGAGAGCAGGAAGTGACATCATATACTCACAGCCAGCACTTCAATGTCGTTGCTCTTGTTCTGTAAGTTGCTGCTCAGATTCTGCAGTCGTGTCTGGATCTGAAACACAGAAGTGCTCTCATGCTCATAATGCAAAAGCGTTTCATCGTATGCAATAAAGCGGAGCACAGAACCGCAGGGGTTCAGATTCGCTGATTCAAGACTTTCTCCGTGTTTGATTGTGACGGAGTGTGAAACACTAAGGGGAAATTTGGCCAAGAGCAACATTGGGATTTATTATGGATTAATGAGAAACACACAGGCGTGTGTGATTGTGACATTCTCTACAGGCCTTAAAGGTACAAGATGTGGAAGAAAGCTGGTTTCTCATGATGTCAGACGTGAGGTCATTGTGCTGACCTGCGTCTCGTATCTCCGCCGGTTGCTGGATGAGATTTTCTCAGGCGTTACGAGGTTCACGTTCGTGGTGTTGCTCCCATGGGACTCGAACAGACCTGAAGGACACCAAACACACAAGTGTGAGGATTCACTCCAACATCTGCTGGACAAACCTTGCAATCATTTCAAGGCTTTAAATGCTAAATCTACCAGAGCCAAAGTACCACACCACACTAAATCACGGTGTGCCTCAATAACGTTTTTAGTACAGCAGTAAGCCATGATATCAGATTGAGAACGATTCAAATTGAGTCCAAACAGCTGATAAAAACATCACAATAATCCACAGCACTCCAGTTCATCAGTTATCATCTGGAGAAAAGATGTCCATAATCCAGAATAACTCTTCCTCCAGTGAAAAGTGCATCTCCTGTGGTCTCTCACATCAAAATCCAGCCACATGCAGTATTAGTTTAGAGCCGTTTTGTCTTGTAAACGCTGCAGATTTCTCTCCTGATTCGGACCAGAACACTTTTTCACTTGAGGAAGAGTTATGGATTATGGTATTTGAATTAAAAACATCTTAATGCTGGATTTGTTTCATCTTTTGTCTTCTCCAGATGATAACTGATGGACTGTGGATTATTGTGATGTTTTTATCAGACTCTCATTCTGACGGCACCCATTCACTATCCATTGCTGAGACACTGATGCAGAGACACATTTCTCCAAACCTGATGAAGAAACAAACTCATCCTGATCTCAGATGACCTGAGGGTGAACACATTTTCAATATTTAAATGTCTGAAAATATAAGATTTTGCTCACTTTATAGATTTTTGTCTTAGATGACTTTGGCTTCTCTGCTGAATAACTCAAACCGAATGTAAAAGTAATGCCAAGACAAGAACGTGGATCGTGATCCTGCTTGAAAGCCCCGTACCTGAGTTTCCCAGTAACGATCCCTTTGGATTCTGGAGCGAAGCACTCTCAGAAATCTCTCTAACGAGAGGAAAAACAGCATTAGATGTTTCCTCTGGACTCGGACACATGTGTGCGGTGGTAAACGTCACCTGTTCCTCTCTTCGGAGAGTTTGGTCCGGCTCTTTTGGATGAAGTGCTCGAGCAGGTCCGACTCGGGGATTCTCTTCTCCGACTGACGGTCTTTCTCGAAGGACTTCACCTGACGGGAAGAGAAGCCTGTCAGATCGGAGCTCTCGTTACCGTCTCCAGCGCAGGTGTTGATGTGATTTACCTTCAGGTAATGTCCTTCTTTATCCGACACCAGCACCATGAATGTGATTCCAGCTTGTCTGCACTGCTCCAGAAGAGCTTCCTGGGACTGTGGCACGAAACAGAAACACACACATTCATTAGAGCGGATCAGAGCTCATTAGTCTCGTGTTGTCAGAGATTAACGATCGGTAGAAACACATTCTGCCTGAGATCCACCCTGTTCTTGTTTTGCAATCATTAGTGAAAACCTCACAATTGTCTGCTTACTGTCTTTGCATTTATTTCACAGCATTTCAGTGTTTTTGATTTATAAGGGACTAGTTCTCAGCTCTGAACCCTTAATTGCTCCTCTTCCTCGTTTACAGTACAGCGATGTTAGGATTCACAAACTTGACTCAAAAGGACAAACTAGTTTATTTTTCTGACTCCATTGGCAAATATTTGTTCTTGTTTTAAGCTTAAACTCACGTCATTTTGAGCCATTTCCCAGAAAAACTGTATTTATATTTATTTTACTACTCAAATAAATGTATGTTGATGTAAGGCATGTTATAACAGGAAAAACCTTTTGAGACGTTAGTCTATTTTGCTTCCATATCACGCGTCATTTACAGACTAACATGCTAAATACACATTTAAGTGTTTGTTTTATTGCACTTTATCTATTTGCATTTGTAGATTTCAATTGCAATCTTTAAATAGTTTGTTTCTCCGTTACAGCAGTACATTCACAAAACGGTTTTATTCCTCTCTATATATTTCCGGTTTTGATTTTGTTATATTTGAGTTAAAGTCTATTTGGATTTCTCTTTTTATCACTCCATAAATCAGAAAATACCGTCAACAGACAGAAAACAAACATTTTCACCATGTTTTTAGGTGGTGTATAAATCATTGTGAATGAAATATAAATAAACTAGTGCTGTCAAATGATTAAATCACAATTAAATGCATCTAAAATAAAAGTTTGTTTACATAACATGTGTGTGTGTACTGTGTATATTTATTAATATGGCGGCCATGACTGTTTTAACTCCGAAGTGCCCTTCAGCGGGCGATATGTAACAATATAAACTTCTTGTTTATTGAACTGTTGTATAAATCAGTGGTGCAGAGTTTGGGGAAAAAGCAGCGCTCTTGCTGGCGTGACAGTGCTAAACTAAACTGGTGATTTTTTCTGTGAATTGTTTTTGTCGTCCTGCATCACGATCATCAAACACTGCAGCAACCGCTCCAAAGTCACACTTTAAATCATCAGCCCTCGTCACTACGCCCCAGATTTGAGTCCAGCTGTTATTGTGTGTGTTCCTGTGACCTCTAAACCGCTGCGGTGTTTGTGGATTCTGCTAACGGCACATACAGCATCTCACAGCTTTTGGCCACATGTCCTTCACGGGGAGAAGTGAAGTCAAGCGCTGGAACGACTCTGTGCTTCATTAGCGCTGATCCTGATCCACGAGCAGCAGAAACCAGCACTAGCACTCACTACTTTCTCTTCAGCGGTCTCAAACCGGGGCGTATGAGTTGATGAAGAGCTCAAATATTGTGTTGTATTTTCTGGATTATGTCACATTGTTTATTAGCTCCTACTTATATTACAAAACGACTTATAGCATGAGTTATAGTCTATTTATAGCATGATTCAGTTTTGATTTAGATACATTAATTTAGGTTTGCTGTTTGTAATGAATGTTGTTTTATTAAAAATGTATTGTGTATATATAAATAATTTTAAAATATAACAAAGTTAAAACACTTACTAAAAATGATTAAAGTCATATTGTAAAATTACAATAAGTAATTTAAAATTAAAACAATAGAAGATCAAACATAAAAAATTTAATAAAATGCAAAACACTAATTATTTTAAAGTTAAATTGTATTTGTTTAACTACATGCATGTTTTTGTAGTTAACTAAAACTAAAACATTAATAAAATAGAATATATAAATTAATTAATATATAAACTTTTTTTAGCTAGTTGCCAGGCAACAGTTATCATTTTAATTTAGTTCAAATTGAAATTAAAATTATTCAAATTCAAATTCTTACTAAAATAACTAAAACAAAATATTAAAAACGATCTAGACTAATACAAAAAAAAAGAGAGAGAACTAATAAACATGACCAAAAAAAAAAATCACAAAAATAACTAAAGTTGAAATGGAAACAGAAAATATAAAAATAAAATCGAATTCAAAATATTAACAAAAAGTATAACAGTATACCAATGAATCTAAAATAAAGCTGCGTGCATGTCCATTAAACATCAGAGAACTGATGCACATTAATCTGTTGTTAAATGATTGAATATTAAGTTAAAATTGTAATATTTGATCTCAAAGGGATTTGATGATGAATCATGAAAAAGCTTGAGAATCGCTGCCTCTGCTAAATCTGATTCATTTACTGATGTGACAAAATGAACACAAAGGAACCGAACAGCGTGTGAACTCTGACCTGCGAGACGTCGTAGACGATGTCTGAAGAGACTCCGGCCGCCCAGAGTTTCTGAGTGACTTTAATGGCTCTGCCGGTGGAGGACTGACCCACAGGAACCACCAGAACATCACAGGAGCTCACAGGAGGCTGACAGACAGAGAGAGAGAGAGATGAGACGAGACGCAGCGCATCTGAAGCCTGGCATCACACCGGCTGAGACTCACTGCTTCCTCCAGACCGGCCACAGCCGAGCAGATCTTATCCAGAGCGATGCTGGCGCCGACCGCTGACGGGACGGGACCGGACACATCCGGCCCGCGAAACTCCTTGATCTGTGACAGAAGACCGAACGCATCAAGGCTGGGAAACACATCGATGAAACGATTCTGAGATTTTCCCGAATGATCTCGATTCTCGTCTCGGAGCGTAGCTTTGAACAGCAGGTGGCGCTGCATGCTTCAGAAACAGCCGCTTGTTTACAAATCCTTACACACTTGAACCTACAATAATCATAAGATTCGAAAAGGTTGAAGCGACTTACAAGGGTGGGCTGTGTTTACATTAATCTGGTGTCATGAAAGAGCCGAGGAGAGATTACAGACGCTCTTCTTCATCAGTGTTTGAGTGTGTGGATAAACACTAGAGTAGAGCGCCATCTGCTGACCAAATATAAACTCAGAATCCGTTCCAGAGAGAGTCGCCATGCATTCAGAAGATCGATCCTGCATCGATTTATCTAGTTATTTATAGGGCTGGGTCAAAATAAATTGGTTTTAATCGATTCATATTTTTACAAAACGATATTGATTCATAAATCCCAAGTATCGATTAGTCCTGTTTTCAGGTCATGAACATCGAGCACGTTTACATGCACACCAGTAACTCATAAATATCTGCTTATTATAATAACCAGTTTCTCCGTTTGCATGCACACCAGTAACTCATAAATATCTGCTTATTATAATAACCAGTTTCTCCGTTTGCATGCACACCAGTAATTCATAAATATCTGCTTATTATAATAACCAGTTTCTCCGTTTGCATGCACACTAGTAACTCATAAATATCTGCTTATTATAATAACCAGTTTCTCCGTTTGCATGCACACCAGTAATTCATAAATATCTGATTATTATAATAACCAGTTTCTCCGTTTGCATGCACACTAGTAACTCATAAATATCTGCTTATTATAATAACCAGTTTCCCCGTTTGCATGCACACTAGTAACTCATAAATATCTGCTTATTATAATAACCAGTTTCCCCGTTTGCATGCACACCAGTAACTCATAAATATCTGCTTATTATAATAACCAGTTTCTCCGTTTACATGCACACCAGTAACTCATAAATATCTGCTTATTATAATAACCAGTTTCTCCGTTTGCATGCACACCAGTAACTCATAAATATCTGCTTATTATAATAACCAGTTTCTCCGTTTGCATGCACATCAGTAACTCATAAATATCTGCTTATTATAATAACCAGTTTCTCCGTTTGCATGCACATCAGTAACTCATAAATATCTGCTTATTATAATAACCAGTTTCTCTGTTTGCATGCACATCAGTAACTCATAAATATCTGCTTATTATAATAACCAGTTTCTCCGTTTGCATGCACACCAGTAACTCATAAATATCTGCTTATTATAATAACCAGTTTCTCTGTTTGCATGCACATCAGTAACTCATAAATATCTGCTTATTATAATAACCAGTTTCTCCGTTTGCATGCACATCAGTAACTCATAAATATCTGCTTATTATAATAACCAGTTTCTCTGTTTGCATGCACACCAGTAACTCATAAATATCTGCTTATTATAATAACCAGTTTCTCCGTTTGCATGCACACCAGTAACTCATAAATATCTGCTTATTATAATAACCAGTTTCTCCGTTTGCATGCACACCAGTAACCTGACAACGCAAGTAAACCGCATTTACATGATTATTAATAAAACCACGCCCACCAAGCGCGACAGTGGTGACGGCAGCGGCAATCCACCTGTCACTCAAGTGGCCACGCCTTTAATTATGCAGAACTTTAAGTTATAAAAAAATTCAACCCCTCACAGTTGTACTGAAGGGCAAAATTTGCTATATAGACCAAACCCACTTTTTGCACCAGGCTGTAAACATACGTGTTTCTGCTGTAAAGTTGGGCATTTTAACATGGGGGGGGGTCTATGGGACTGACTCCCTTTTGGAGCCCGCCTCCAGTAGATGAACTGCAGTTTCAGTCACGTCCGTGTTGCTTCACGAGAGAGCGGGAGGCTGCCGCTGGGTCAAAGCCCAGCCCTATGCTAATGAGCTCAGAAGTGTGTGACTCGTGTTCACCAGATGATCGTAGCGTCCGCCCGCCGCTAGGACGTCAGGAACCGTGCGCTTGCGTTTCCTGATGAACGCCACGAACTGGAAGATGACGCCGCAGTGATGCTGGACCTTATAGACCAAACCCAGATTCACCACCACCTGTAAAACACACACACACACACACACGCTCAGAGGAGGATTCTGGGGGAAAATATAATCCTGCATTTTTCTGATTTCAATTGTGATTTAAAAAAGTCCAGGTTTGTTTGTAGGGTTGCAGTTTAACCAAAATAGTATTATTTATCAATATAATATAATACATACAAATATTTGTATAATAACAATAATTTAAAAAAAATTATATTTATAAACAATACAAAAAACAATATTACTATTGTCATATTCCATAGTATGTTAAGAATAATAATACTAGATTACAACACTAATATTTTTAGCGGTCTTAATTTCTTCATTTTGAAATATTAAACTATCATTATTTTAGTACCTCTGAGATAGCATTATAATTTTGTATTAATATTTTACATTTTTTATATTTTTGATTTTCCATTTTGATTATAATTTTTTTAGTAATTTCTGTTTCAAGTTTTAGTAATTTTAGTTATTGTTAGTACATGAAGTTAAACTGAGACATTTGCCCTGGCAACTAGCTGTATTAACATCATTTAAGCTCTTTAATTTTTTGTTTTTTAGAAATTCTTTAAAAAAAATTGTTAACATTTATTTTATTCCAAGTAAAAAAAATTTTTTGTTAATTATAATAAATAATACACTAACAAAATAAACATGAAATAGCTAAATAAATAAAAAATACATATATTTTTATATATATATACACACACACACACACACACATATATACACACACACACACACACAATTAATTTTATTTAACGCTAATTATATTTAAAGTAACTTAATTGTTACATTTATTTTAGAGTAAATGAATTAAAACAACCCTGGATGGAAAACTGCTTCACTCTGAAACACGTAGCACATATATATAAGTCATATTGTGAATGTTTTATTTTGATTAATCGTGCAGCCCTGGAAGGACGAATATTGAATACACATTAATTTCATATAGCGTCCCGAGCTCGAACCCCCCCCATCTCTCTCCCACTTTCCTTCCCATCACTTCTACACTAATAAAGTCAGAAAAATGCCCAAAACGAATCTTTACAGTCATCTAAATGGACGAACACACCTGTAGTTTAACGGCCAGTTTCTGGAGGAGGCTAACGACTTCTTCCAGCTCTCTCTGGCCCTGTTTGGCCATCTGAGCGACGGCTGAACTCTTCTGTTTGGTGAGAGAGTTAATGAGCGGAAGCAGGTCCTGCAGGTCGCCCTTCTGCTCGATGAACTTATACAGCGTCTGCAGCTGATGTTCCAACAGAACACTTATGAGTCACGTGTTAACAACAAAGGCTTTTATACACACATACACATATATCATAAGATGCCTTGTAATATACACACACACTGCCGCTCAAATATTTGGGGTCAGTACGATTTTTAAGGTTTTCATCTGCTCATCGAGGCTGTATTTATTTGATCAAAAATACTGTAATATTGTGAAATATTATTGCAATTTCTAATATTGGTTTGCTATTTTAATACACTTTAAAATATAATTTATTTCTGTGATCAAAGCTGTATTTTCAGCATCATTACTGCCGTCTTCAGTGTCACATGATCTTCAGAAATCATAATAATATACTGATTTATTATCAATGTTGAAATTGTTCATTTTTTTTAACCTGTGATATTTTTTCCTTTGATTCATAAAATGTTAAAAAGAAAAATTTATTTGTTTTAACAGTCTTTACATCACTTTTTATACATTTATCACATCCTTGCTGATTAAAAACATTGATTTCTTTAAAAAAAAATAATAATAATACTGACACCAAACTTCTTAATAGTGGTGTATATTGTAATATTTTTTTTATTTTGAATAAACACTGTTCTTTTTAACATTTTATTTTTCAAGGAATTCTGAAAAATAGTATCACATGTTGCAAAAAAACATTAAGCAGTACAAGTTTCAACATTGATAATAAATCAGCATATTATTATGATTTCTGAAGATCATGTGACACTGAAGACTGCAGTAATGATGCTGAAAATACAGCTTTGATCACAGAAATAAATTATATTTTAAAGTGTATTAAAATAGCAAACCAATATTAGAAATTGCAATAAGATGTCACAATATTACTGTATTTTTGATCAAATAAATACAGCCTCGATGAGCAGAAGAAACTCCCTTAAAAACATTACAAATGTTTTTAATGCATTAACTGTGCCTTGTAATGCACATTACAATGCATCTTATTAATAACGGCAAAAACACTTATAATACTGATCTATTCATTGTTACACCTTTAAAAAGTATAATGCATTAAAACACAAGAAACAACCCATTTCCGATGTTAAAAATGAATGTGTAGCGTGTGCATTATAAGACATTAACAGAGAAAGGTTTCCAGCTGCGGAGGATCACCGTGCTCTGCCTCTGAAGAAGTCACTTACGCTGTTGTTAGACAAGGACAGGTTACAGAACTTGGCTTCCACTTCGCGCTTCGTCAGTTTCTCGCTCTGCGTGTGAAGGTGAAAGACAGACAGAAATATATTCCAGGTTACGTAAGAGCAGAATGCACCCGCTGAACCTGAACCGCTCACACACATCACACATGAAAGACATCTTTATTAATAATATTTGCATTGGAAACATGATCATTTACACCCTCTCTCGGACTCTTGGGGTTTAGTTTTATGCCTTCTAATTTCCACAGGTTTTCTCTGCTTCGTTTGCATTAATTAGACACATATTTCCACAGAAACTGCAGTTTTCCACCAAAAACAAAAGCTCAGATGCTTGCAAGTTAAGAAATAAAGAATTAAGCGGTGTAAAAATGTATATGCAATTTATAAGTCAAGCATGCAAAACATGCATAAAGTATTAGGGATTAATTAAATATTAAGCTTTCTGTGTTTATAATACAAGCTGAAACGTTTATTTCTGAATACTGTTAAATATAAAGGACTTGTTGTAGAGTGACAGGAACTAAAATACATGTTTATGGTGTTTATATTAGTGATTTCAAACGATTAATCACATTCAAAATAAAGGTTTTTGTTCACTATATATATATATATATGTGTGTGTGCTGTGTATAGTTATTATGTTTATATAAATACACACACATGCATGCATATATTTAAGAACAATATGTATGTGTATTTATATGCATATATGTATATTCACATAATTTATATTATATATAAATATATTTAATATATAAACATAACATATTGTTCTTAAATATTTACATGCATGTGTGTGTATTTATATAAACATAACTATACAAAGCACACAGTACACATGTAAATACAAACCTTTATTAATGCGATAAATCACGATTAATCACATGACAGCACTCATTTTTAATGTTTGCAGTTTAAATAAAGTGTTGTTTTTCAGAAAATATGGTATATAAAATTATTAAAATCAGAATAATGTAAACTTAAAATATATATTTTTTTAAATAAAACACTAACATTTTTAAATCATAATGTAAAATTACAATATACACAATTTTAAAATAAAACAAACTTTGTAAAAAAAAAAAATTAATTACAATAAATAATTTTAATATTGACTTCTCTCAACGATGCATTTTTTAACCCATGTAACTTATTTTACAATAAATATAGCACTTATGAAGAAATATGAATGTATTATTTTACAGTACAGTTGTATTATGATAATAATACTGAAATAGTAATTTGGTAATGCTCTGGAATTACCATCTTAAGGGCAATGATATAATAATGATTATAATAATAATCATATTCAAATAGTTTGCCTCCCTACAAACACCAGTGTGGATGTACTATATACGTCATCATTGGTGTTTATCATACTGTATTGATGTGGTGTATTTATGTGTACTGTGTGAGATGCAAGGCACTTTTTGGAGAACATTAAAAAAATAAAAGCGTAAATTAAGAAACCGGTTTGAAATATTGGAGTGAGACTAAAAAGTACGCTTTAAAGTCCTGGTGCACACACATTTGATTTGAGGAAAAAAGGTCAGAGGTCATACTTTGCACCAGATTGATGCATTTGCCTTTAAACTGCACTAATGTTATATGAATAGAGATATGGCTCACCATGGCGTCACACAGTATGTTGGAGGCCTGTGTGAGTTTGTCTTCGGGGACGCCGCTGTGCAGCAGAACGGCCTTCAGCAGACTCGTGTGGTTCAGGTGGATGGTGTAGTTTCTGTCCTGAAACAAACACGGCTCATCAGACGTCATGCAGTCGTTATATTGACGTACACTGATTGTGCGATTACACGAGACCGGATACAGACTGTAACACCTTCGGATGTTCATTCATGTTTATTTTAACTAGTATTAAAGCAGAGGAGATGATCAGTTCAGATTAAACAGCATTTATTGTTTGAATACGATGCATAGAATTTGAAATCTGAAACATTGTTTCGTATCAAATGTAGCAAAGCTTATAGCGATATATTAAATGGGAGGTGTGCCACTCCTGAAAACAGGCTTGACTAATCGATTCTTGGGATTTAACCATCAATATCGTCTCGTATAAATGAGACTCGATTAAAATCGAGATATTTCAATTTTTTTACCCAGCGCTAATGATGATGTGGTGAATAGGGGTGTAATGATTCATCGATATGGATCGATACAATGTATGACCATACGATGCATCGATGCCACGCGTAAAATATCGATGTCTGTAGTATAAAAAAGGCACCTTTATTTTGGCACTGTCCATATTTTCACATAATGTCCGTCTATGCATTACAGCAAACGCGTGCATTCTCCTTCAATCTCACGAATCAGGACTCGATATAAGGAGCCCGAACGCACGAGGCGGGCATAAAAGACGCTCGGGATTGTTGGCGGAACAGTCGCACGCTGTGTGAGAAGTTTCCCGCACACATCTGAAGCGCACGCGCACACACACATCTGAAGCGCACGCGCACGCACACACATCTGAAGCGCACGCACACACACACACACATCTGAAGCGCTCGTACACACACACATCTGAAGCGCACGCGCACGCACACACATCTGAAGCGCACGCACACACACACACACATCTGAAGCGCACGTACACACACACATCTGAAGCGCACGTACACACACACATCTGAAGCGCTCGTACACACACACATCTGAAGCGCACGTGCACGCACAGACATCTGAAGTGCACGCACACACACACATCTGAAGCGCACGCGCACACATCTGAAGCGCACGCACACAGACATCTGATGCGCACGCACACACACACATCTGAAGCGCACGCGCACACACACACATCTGAAGCGCACGCGCACACATCTGAAGCGCACGCACACAGACATCTGAAGTGCACGCACACACACACATCTGAAGCGCACGCGCACACATCTGAAGCGCACGCACACAG
Source organism: Schizopygopsis pylzovi (assembly GCA_027422435.1). Lineage (NCBI taxonomy): Eukaryota > Metazoa > Chordata > Actinopteri > Cypriniformes > Cyprinidae > Schizopygopsis > Schizopygopsis pylzovi. Next base: position 1,155,776 of record CM049829.1, on the reverse strand, counting down.
ACATCTGATGCGCACGCACACACACACATCTGAAGCGCACGCGCACACACACACATCTGAAGCGCACGCACACACACACACACACCTGAAGCGCACGCACACACAAACATCTGAAGCGCACGCGCACACACACACACCTGAAGCGCACGCGCACGCACACACATATGAAGCGCACACACACATATGAAGCGCACGCACACGCACACATCTGAAGCGCACGCGCACACATCTGAAGCGCACGCACACAGACAGCCGCGTCAACTCTACGCGAATATTAAATTGAGCTCTCCTCCGCTTTTTTGTGCATGGATGAATAAATTCAGACAAACCTACATCAAAATGCGTGTTTTGGCTAATATCCTTGTAAACAGTCGGTTAAGAAAAGCATGTGTCTGAATGTAAACAGTGGAGAAAAAAGGCATGTGTATCAGTATATTAAATCTGTGCTTTCGTTCTTAAAGTGAAAGAAAATTAATAATAAATATAATACTGTCAAAGAAAAACACAAGTGCTCACTGCTCCTGACTAAATAACCTTTGTAACATCAAAAACTATTAATGTATAGGCTCTTTAATTTATACAGTGAAGACTATGCAGTTATTTTACATTTGATTATTACATTTCTGTAGCGTACCTGAACATGTATTTTAGACTGACCTGAAAAGCACTGTTTACTGAACTTGTGTCTTTCTTCTATTGTATGTATTTTCTGCGATTGCTTGTAATTTGGTTATCTGTAGAAAAGATGTTTAACGCTGAGCCCATAGCAGCATTTTTAGATTTATGTTCATGTTATATATTTTTAGTTGCATTTGTGAGTTAATAAAAATGTAGATGGTTGTTTAAAATAGGTATATAATATGATAATATCGATCGATATACTCCTGTATCGAATCGTTGAGGTATCGGTAAATATCGTATCGCTGGGTTTGAGAATGGATATCGTATCGATTCGTGACGAACCATCTGATTTACACCCCTAGTGGTGACGTGGTGTTACCTGCAGCGCGCTGAACTCCTGTATGACCTCAGAGACGGCGTAGATGGCCTCGGCGTCCGGCAGCAGACTGGTGCTGATGGGAGTCACGATGTCGAAGGCACACTCCAGCAGCTCTCTGGGATGAGCTCGATCCATCTTCCTCGGCCGGTAGACGCGCTCCATACTGTACCTGCAGAAACACACGTCGCATCAGGACCAGAGCACTATTCATTACACATGTGCATTACTGGTTAAAAGATATTCAAGTCTCTTTACTCTTGATACAGTAAAAATAGTGAAATATTATTGTAAGTAAAAGCAGCTGTTTTCTATGTGAATATCTGTTAAGATATCATTTATTTATGTGATCAAAGCTGTATTTTCAGTGTCACATGATCTTCAGAAATCATTATAATATGCTGATTTGCTGTTCAAGAAATATTTCTGATTATTATCAATGTTGAAAACAGTAATATTTTTATGAAAACTGTGATGCATTTTATTTTTAAGGATTCACAGATGAATAGAAAGTTCAAAAGAACAGTATTTATTTGAAATATAAATATTTTGGTCACATGTCTTTTCTGTCACTTTTGATCAAATCGATTGCATCCTTGATGAATAAAAGCATTAATTTCTTAAAAAAAAAAAGATTAATAAAAAGTACTGAACGTGTATCACGGTTTCCACAAAAATATTGTGCAGCTCAACTGTTTTCAACATTGATAATAATCAGAAATGTTTCTTGAGCAGTATATTATTATGATTTCTGAAGATCATGTGACATCATGTGATGCTGAAAATTCCGAAATAAATCAGATTTTATTCTAATATTCACACAGAAAACAGCTATTTTAAATTATAATATTTCATTTTTTTTGCTTTGATCAAATAAATGCAGCCTTGCTGAGCAGAAGAGACTTCTTTCTAGTACTGTATATTATAATGAGTCTACTATGAATGATATACAAACAACAGACCAAAATACAGGGACTACAGAAGTTCAGAAGTTGGTCAGCAGTGCACAAAGTACCTTTTGAGATGCGAAAAGTTGTTTCTGGCCACAAATCTGGCAAATGCCAGCTGATGAGAGACAATAAGAGAGAGAGAAACATGCTTTGAAACACAATTAAGACTATATTTATGCATATTACTACATGTCTTCTTATTCTGACTTAGGGATGTAACAATGAACCGCGAGCCGGTTAAAAAACAATTCAAATATATGACGATTCAAATGGGTTGAGATGCTAAACAAGTCGTGATTCGGTTCGGGGTAGAAGTTTATATGAATGTATGTCTGAGGAGAACTTATTGTCTTTAGAAAAGTTTACGTGGTATTTTCTTTTCATCTTGCCTCTGAACGATGCATATTAAAGCAGTGAAGCTCTGCTTTGTTTACAGCGGTAACCAAGGAAACACTGTATCATTGCTGTTCATAAGCGCTTTGTTTACAGCGGTAACCAAGGAAACACTGTATCATTGCTGTTCATAAGCGCTTTGTTTACAGCGGTAACCAAGGAAACACTGTATCATTGCTGTTCATAAGCGCTTTGTTTACAGCGGTAACCAAGGAAACACTGTATCATTGCTGTTCATAAGCGCTTTGTTTACAGCGGTAACCAAGGAAACACTGTATCATTGCTGTTCATAAGCGCTCTCTCTCTGGAAGCTATCTGCACTTGCAACGAAATAGAAATGTTTATAATATAATTCATAAATATTAAAGCTTTTTAACATCATATATGGCTATAAGGTAAAAACTAATTATATTCAAACTCATATTAGACACGTTTAACTTTGAATAAAGCACATAATCACCTGAGATTATCTACGGTCATAGTTGTTTGCATGTTGTTGTTCCCGCCGCGACGTCGCTGAAATAGAAACCGTTTCTAAATTAGAAATTACACGTGTCGCCGTCGCGGCTAGTTATGACAGAAACTCAGATTAACATGGAAAAGATAGCTTTTATCGCGTGTCGCCGTCGCGTATAGTTAGGCCAAAAACTCTGATTAACATGGAAAAGATAGCTTTTATTGCGTGTCGCCGTCGCTGCTAGTTAGGACAGAAACTCTGATTAACATGGAAAAGATACCTTTTATCACGTGTCGCCGCACGGCTAGTTATGACAGAAACTCTGATTAACATGGAAAAGATAGCTTTTATTGCGTGTCGCCGTCGCGTGTAGTTATGACAGAAACTCTGATTAACATGGAAAAGATAGCTTTTATCGCGTGTCGCCGTCGCGGCTAGTTAGGCCAAAAACTACGATTAACATGGAAAAGATACCTTTTATCACGTGTCGCCGTCGTGGCTAGTTAGGACAGAAACTCTGATTAACATGGAAAAGATAGCTTTTATCGCGTGTCGCCGTCGTGGCTAGTTAGGACAGAAACTCTGATTAACATGGAAAAGATGCCTTTTATCGCGTGTCGCCGCACGGCTAGTTAAGACAAAAACTCTGATTAACATGGAAAAGATAGCTTTTATCGCGTGTCGCCGTCGCGGCTAGTTAGGACAAAAACTCTGATTAACATGGAAAAGATAGCTTTTATCGCGTGTCGCGGCTAGTTAGGACAAAAACTCTGATTAACATGGAAAAGATAGCTTTTATCGCGTGTCGCGGCTAGTTAGGACAAAAACTCTGATTAACATGGAAAAGATAGCTTTTATCACGTGTCGCCGTCGCGGCTAGTTAGGACAAAAACTCAGATTAACATGGAAAAGATACCTTTTATCGCGTGTCGCCGTCCCGGCTAGTTAGGACATAAACTCAGATTAACATGGAAAAGATACCTTTTATCGCGTGTCGCCGTCGCGGCTAGTTAGGACAAAAACTCTGATTAACATGGAAAAGATACCTTTTATCGCGTGTCGCCGTCGCGGCTAGTTAGGACAAAAACTCTGATTAACATGGAAAAGATACCTTTTATCGCGTGTCGCCGTCGCGGCTAGTTAGGACAAAAACTCAGATTAACATGGAAAAGATAGCTTTTATCGCGTGTCGCCGTCGCGTATAGTTAGGCCAAAAACTCTGATTAACATGGAAAAGATAGCTTTTATTGCGTGTCGCCGTCGCTGCTAGTTAGGACAGAAACTCTGATTAACATGGAAAAGATACCTTTTATCACGTGTCGCCGCACGGCTAGTTATGACAGAAACTCTGATTAACATGGAAAAGATAGCTTTTATTGCGTGTCGCCGTCGCGTGTAGTTATGACAGAAACTCTGATTAACATGGAAAAGATAGCTTTTATTGCGTGTCGCCGTCGCGGCTAGTTAGGCCAAAAACTACGATTAACATGGAAAAGATACCTTTTATCACGTGTCGCCGTCGTGGCTAGTTAGGACAGAAACTCTGATTAACATGGAAAAGATAGCTTTTATCACGTGTCGCCGTCGTGGCTAGTTAGGACAGAAACTCTGATTAACTTGGAAAAGATACCTTTTATCACGTGTCGCCGCACGGCTAGTTATGACAGAAACTCTGATTAACATGGAAAAGATAGCTTTTATCGCGTGTCGCCGTCGCGGCTAGTTAGGACAGAAACTCTGATTAACATGGAAAAGATAGCTTTTATCACGTGTCGCCGTCGCGGCTAGTTAGGACAGAAACTCTGATTAACATGGAAAAGATAGCTTTTATCGCGTGTCGCCGTCGCGGCTAGTTAGGACAGAAACTCTGATTAACATGGAAAAGATAGCTTTTATCACGTGTCGCCGTCGCGGCTAGTTAGGACAGAAACTCAGATTAACATTGAAAAGATACCTTTTATCGCGTGTCGCCGTCCCGGCTAATTAGGACATAAACTCAGATTAACATGGAAAAGATACCTTTTATCGCGTGTCGCCGTCGCGGCTAGTTAGGACAAAAACTCTGATTAACATGGAAAAGATACCTTTTATCGCGTGTCGCCGTCGCGGCTAGTTATGACAGAAACTCTGATTAACATGGAAAAGATACCTTTTATCGCGTGTCGCCGTCGCGGCTAGTTAGGACAGAAACTCAGATTAACATGGAAAAGATACCTTTTATCGCGTGTCACCGTCGCGGCTAGTTATGACAGAAACTCAGATTAACATGGAAAAGATACCTTTTATCACGTGTCGCCGCACGGCTAGTTATGACAGAAACTCTGATTAACATGGAAAAGATACCTTTTATCACGTGTCGCCGCACGGCTAGTTATGACAGAAACTCTGATTAACATGGAAAAGATACCTTTTATCGCGTGTCGCCGTCGCGGCTAGTTAGGACAGAAACTCAGATTAACATGGAAAAGATAGCTTTTATCACGTGTCGCGGCTAGTTATGACAGAAACTCTGATTAACATGGAAAAGATACCTTTTATCGCGTGTCGCCGTCGCGGCTAGTTAGGACAGAAACTCAGATTAACATGGAAAAGATAGCTTTTATCACGTGTCGCGTCGCGTGTAGTTAGGACACGGTGTAAATCTGTCTCTCATTCAACTCTGTTTCACTCAGATATGTTTTGTGCATAGAAAGAAAGTCAGACCATTCTGTTTTTGCTTCAAATTTAAAAAAATTATACAGTCTGTAATTTAGATTAAAAACTGCTCATGCTTCATGCACGCTGCATCTGTGTTTGTTTGATGATCAATATGCAGCGGTTGCCTCTCATTTTAAATGAACAGAGCACCGACAAAGCCTTAGTTTGTTTAGATGAAGAGATTTATTTTATTTGTGTAACTTATTTATTTGATTTGGGGTTTGTTTTAAAATGTCTAGTTAGTTATATTTCACAAAAAAACGTGCAACAATATCCTAATAAACGGACACCTTTTAATTTACTATAAAATTTGTCTTCAATCTAATTTTGTTTTAGAAAAATCGAATCGTGAAAGTCGAACTGTGAGTGGAGTGAATCGTTACATCCCTATTCTGACTGGTTCATTAGTTTAGATTTCTCTCACCCTCAGATCGTACGGCAGAGACACCAGCATGCCGCTGTGATCCATAAAACAAGCCGTCTCGCATCCTTCATACAGACGTCTGTTCCTGGGCAAGAGCAGCGGCGTCTGCAGACGAACCGCACCTGAGAGAGAGAGAGACATCATCACAACAACACGATTCATTCAGAAACCTGAGAGAGAGAGAGAGAGAGAGCGAGAGAGAGAGAGAGAGAGAGGAGAGAGAGAGAGAGAGAGAGAGAGAGAGAGAGAGAGAGACATCATCACAACAACACGATTCATTCAGAAACCTGAGAGAGAGAGAGAGAGAGAGAGAGAGAGAGAGAGAGAGAGACATCATCACAACAACACGATTCATTCAGAAACCTGAGAGAGAGAGAGAGAGAGAGAGAGAGAGAGAGAGAGAGAGAGAGAGAGAGAGAGAGAGAGAGAGACATCATCACAACAACACGATTCATTCAGAAACCTGAGCGAGAGAGAGAGAGCGAGAGAGAGAGAGAGAGAGAGAGAGAGAGAGAGAGAGAGAGAGAGAGAGAGAGAGAGAGAGAGAGAGAGAGAGACATCATCACAACAACACGATTCATTCAGAAACCTGAGAGAGAGAGAGAGAGAGAGAGAGAGACATCATCACAACAACACGATTCATTCAGAAACCTGAGAGAGAGAGAGAGAGAGAGAGAGAGAGAGAGAGAGAGAGAGAGAGAGAGAGAGAGAGACATCATCACAACAACACGATTCATTCAGAAACCTGAGAGAGAGAGAGAGAGAGAGAGAGAGAGACATCATCACAACAACACGATTCATTCAGAAACCTGAGAGAGAGAGAGAGAGAGAGAGAGAGAGAGAGAGAGAGAGAGAGAGAGACATCATCACAACAACACGATTCATTCAGAAACCTGAGAGAGAGAGAGAGAGAGAGAGAGAGAGAGAGAGAGAGAGAGAGAGAGAGAGATGAACATCATCACAACAACACGATTCATTCAGAAACCTCCTCTCCATGAACAGAGATGCAAAGGGAAAAAGGAGAGAACATTGTGCGGATCCGGGGCATAGGAATAAAAAGATTACCATATTTAAAAATACATTTATTTCATGCCAAGTACATTTTCATATTTATGTCCTTCATAAAATACGCTGCAATTGTACTTTTAATATACTAAATTGTATACTTGAAGTCTACTAAACAACTAATTTTGTACTTTAATTGTGCAGAAGTAGTGCTGAAGTCCAATCTAAGACATACTTCGTATATGTGATAGTGTTAAAGTGCAACTACTGCAAGCTTTAGGTACACTTTAAATATTTAACATTTAAAGGGCGATATTATACAATCCTCATTAAAACACAATAAGAAATGTGCATTGTGCACAAGTAATACTCCAAATAATTTTTGTTTTGTTTATGTCAGTAGGTCTCAAGTTAAATGCTAATAGATTTTAACTATACATGGGATGAAATAAATGTATTTTAAATATATAACTTTTTTACTAGGGTAAACAACAATGCTGAGCTAAAATACAAAATGTTTGCCCTCTCTCTCTCTCTCTCTCTCTTCACCGTTCCTGCATCTCAGACCTCAAATATTACCCTTTTTAAGATGCATTTTAAGTAACATAGTATACGGTAACATTCCTGTCTCACGCTTGAGGTATTCGGCCAATCACAACGCACCGGATAACTGGCCAATCAGAGCACACCTCGCTTCTCAGAACGATGAGCTTTGTAACAATCGGTGCGTTTCAGTATGTGAAGAATAATGTGTTTTTGAACCTTAAACCACATAAACACATTGCACCAAATAGTGTTCTTTTTAGCAACGCTTAAAAAACTGATTCGCTCAATAGTTCATTTACTAACATATTTCATAACCTCACCGCACCTACAAGCCCATATTGTTTCTTTAAATAACACCAGTGCTTTTTCTTGTAACATAGCAAACTATTTTCCCCAACAGGCTAGTTTAACTACTTTAAATTAACAGTAGCTTGGCACGATTAGGTTTTAAAGTCCCTTCCAGCCTTACATTGTTACACAATCTGCAAATACGTCTTAGCAGGATATTAGAGGACATTTCTTCTCTTCCCTTCAGCTCCACAATATTCCCCATAAACACAAACAATACCAGACATATTTTCCTCAGACATTTATTGTGCTCGTAAACACACAGCGGCAGCATTTCTTCACCTTTGACCCCTGAGCGTTACACAAACAATAAAACCCCTTCAGCAGAGACACAAACCAGACAATAACTCTCTTAATCAAAGACTTAATGCTAAATAAACTAGTGCTGTCGGTTTATCACGCCGCCCGTGTCTATTAGAACGCAGCTCTATGAGCAGAAAATCCAGGATTTGAGCAGAAAAAAAATATGTAAAATTATATTTATATCATGATATTGTTCAGCAATACCACATCAGCAGGAGTGCAGTTCAATAAACTAATTCATATTGTGTTATATTTTAGGCACAATTTTGTCTGTTTTGATACATTTCATAAATTAAAATAGTTCCAATCAAAAATCCAAAAGTCAGTCACTTGCTTCGTTTCTTGTTCGGCTGAAGGAATGACTTCACCCCCCCTTAGTGCATTTTGACCCCCCCCCCCCCCCCCATTAGTGCATTTTGACTTGCCATCAGTGCATTTAGTTTATTTTTATTTTTTAATTTGATATTCCAATATTTATTTTTCAACACATTAATAGCCATTTATTATAATTATTTATGCATTAATTCTTTCTAAAGCAATTTTTTTTGCCACGTCTTTTCAATGTAACACAATAATGACTTTGATCTTTTATTGGCTGATTTCTCAGACAAAATTGAAGTGCAATTAATGTGGGATTAATTGATCAATGCACACATTATGTAATTAATTAGATTTTAATCACTTGAGAGCTCTATAATAACCACTATTGTATTAAATGCACACGACTGTCTGGCTGTTGTATTATAATTGTTATTTATTTTTCAAATGTTGTTTTATCATCATTCTGATTTGTTTTAATAATTTTCCCGAGTATTTTCCCAGAAAAAATAAATGCACATGTCTGCTTTTATTTGTGTTTTAAGGGTCTTTTAGACTAAACACAAGTAGTCTTTTAGGTAAAGCGTGTTACTGTGATTGATCTGTGGTCGAGCATGGGCTGGCGAAGCAGAGGAACCGGACGTATGAGAGCTGAAACACGACCCAGAATGCATTTGTGTCCTGCTGTGTGACTCACCGTGTCGTCTGAAGATCCTGGTGACCGTCTCGTACACGTACTGCTGGAGTTTAGCAGTGCTGAAGTTAAAGCTGCCCTGCAGACAAACACAGAGTCACTGATGGAGGATAAATACCAGCACAGCGCCACCTGCTGGTGTGGACACACTCTACAACACAAACACAGAGTCACTGATGGAGGATAACTAACAGCACAGCGCCACCTGCTGGTGAGGACACACTGCACAACACAAACACAGAGTCACTGATGGAGGATAAATACCAGCACAGCGCCACCTGCTGGTGAGGACACACTACACAACACAAACACAGAGTCACTGATGGAGGATAACTACCAGCACAGCGCCACCTGCTGGTGAGGACACACTACACAACACAAACACAGAGTCACTGATGGAGGATAACTACCAGCACAGCGCCACCTGCTGGTGCGGACACACTACACAACACAAACACAGAGTCACTGATGGAGGATAACTACCAGCACAGCGCCACCTGCTGGTGAGGACACACTACACAACACAAACACAGAGTCACTGATGGAGGATAACTACCAGCACAGCGCCACCTGCTGGTGAGGACACACTACACAACACAAACACAGAGTCACTGATGGAGGATAACTAACAGCACAGCGCCACCTGCTGGTGAGGACACACTACACAACACAAACACAGAGTCACTGATGGAGGATAAATACAGCACAGCGCCACCTGCTGGTGAGGACACACTGCACAACACAAACACAGAGTCACTGATGGAGGATAACTACCAGCACAGCGCCACCTGCTGGTGAGGACACACTGTACAACACAAACACAGAGTCACTGATGGAGGATAACTACCAGCACAGCGCCACCTGCTGGTGCGGACACACTGCACAACACAAACACAGAGTCACTTATGGAGGATAAATACCAGCACAGCGCCACCTGCTGGTGAGGACACACTGCACAACACAAACACAGAGTCACTGATGGAGGATAAATACCAGCACAGCCCCACCTGCTGGTGAGGACACACTGCACAACACAAACACAGAGTCACTGATGGAGGATAACTACCAGCACAGCGCCACCTGCTGGTGAGGACACACTACACAACACAGAGTCACTGATGGAGGATAACTACCAGCACAGCGCCACCTGCTGGTGAGGACACACTACACAACACAAACACAGAGTCACTGATGGAGGATAACTACCAGCACAGCGCCACCTGCTGGTGCGGACACACTGCACAACACAAACACAGAGTCACTGATGGAGGATAACTAACAGCACAGCGCCAACTGCTGGTGAGGACACACTGCACAACACAAACACAGAGTCACTGATGGAGGATAAATACCAGCACAGCGCCACCTGCTGGTGCGGACACACTACACAACACAAACACAGAGTCACTGATGGAGGATAACTACCAGCACAGCGCCACCTGCTGGTGAGGACACACTGCACAACACAAACGCAGAGTCACTGATGGAGGATAACTACCAGCACAGCGCCACCTGCTGGTGCGGACACACTACACAACACAAACACAGAGTCACTGATGGAGGATAACTACCAGCACAGCGCCACCTGCTGGTGAGGACACACTGCACAACACAAACGCAGTCACTGATGGAGGATAACTACCAGCACAGCGCCACCTGCTGGTGCGGACACACTGCACAACACAAACACAGAGTCACTGATGGAGGATAAATACCAGCACAGCGCCCCCTGCTGGTGAGGACACACTGCACAACACAAACACAGAGTCACCAGCAGGTGGTGCTGAGGACACACTGCACAACACAAACACAGAGTCACTGATGGAGGATAAATACCAGCACAGCGCCCCCTGCTGGTGAGGACACACTGCACAACACAAACGCAGAGTCACTGATGGAGGATAACTACCAGCACAGCACCACCTGCTGGTGAGGACACACTGCACAACACAAACGCAGAGTCACTGATGGAGGATAACTACCAGCACAGCGCCACCTGCTGGTGCGGACACACTGCACAACACAAACACAGAGTCACTGATGGAGGATAACTAACAGCACAGCGCCACCTGCTGGTGAGGACACACTGCACAACACAAACACAGAGTCACTGATGGAGGATAAATACCAGCACAGCGCCCCCTGCTGGTGAGGACACACTGCACAACACAAACACAGAGTCACTGATGGAGGATAAATACCAGCACAGCGTCCCCTGCTGGTGAGGACACACTGCACAACACAAACACAGAGTCACTGATGGAGGATAAATACCAGCACAGCGCCCCCTGCTGGTGAGGACACACTGCACAACACAAACACAGAGTCACTGATGGAGGATAACTACCAGCACAGCACCACCTGCTGGTGAGGACACACTGCACAACACAAACGCAGAGTCACTGATGGAGGATAACTACCAGCACAGCGCCACCTGCTGGTGAGGACACACTGCACAACACAAACACAGAGTCACTGATGGAGGATAAATACCAGCACAGCGCCACCTGCTGGTGTGGACACACTGCACAACACAAACACAGAGTCACTGATGGAGGATAAATACCAGCACAGCGCCACCTGCTGGTGAGGACACACTGCACAACACAAACACAGAGTCACTGATGGAGGATAACTACCAGCACAGCGTCCCCTGCTGGTGAGGACACACTGCACAACACAAACAGAGTCACTGATGGAGGATAACTACCAGCACAACGCCACCTGCTGGTGAGGACACACTGCACAACACAAACACAGAGTCACTGATGGAGGATAAATACCAGCACAGCGCCACCTGCTGGTGAGGACACACTACACAACACAAACACAGAGTCACTGACGGAGGATAAATACCAGCACAGCGCCCCCTGCTGGTGAGGACACACTACACAACACAAACACAGAGTCACTGATGGAGGATAACTACCAGCACAGCGCCCCCTGCTGGTGCGGACACACTGCACAACACAAACACAGAGACACTGATGGAGGATAACTACCAGCACAGCGCCACCTGCTGGTGAGGACACACTGCACAACATTATTCTCTTAGTATTTATGTCTTGTTTTCTAGTATAATATCTAAACATTCTGGAATCAAGATGCACTTACTTGACAAGTAACGTGATTTAAGATATTAAAGATATTAAGTCTTCTTTTCCGTTAAAAAATATTAAAAAATTAACTTTTTGCTTTTAAAAAGCTAATATATCGGTCAATGGGGTAAGAAAAAATGTATTAATTCAAAGGCTAAACAAGATTAATAATAATAATTGTTTAATTAAAATCATAATTAAAATTATGCCACATTGGCAGATATTTTTGCTTGTTTTAAGCAAAAACTAACAAAATGTTGATTTTTTTTTTACAGAAATTAAGAAATACTTAAGTTATTACAATTTTTTTTTAAATATATTAAATAAATTGAATACTCTTTTTAACATTCTAAAACATTTACATTTAAAGTAGAAATTGAGCTTTATAAGATATTTTAATGAATGCATTTCCTCTCTTAATTATTGTTGCTAATTTATAATTCATCAGTGACTTTTTTCTTGACCTGATAAACTTTATGATTTATGTTTGTTATGATTCGATTTATGTATGATTTATGTTTAATATGATTCGATTTATGTATGATTTATGTTTAATATGATTCGATTTATGTATGATTTATGTATAATATGATTCGATTTATGTATGATTTATGTTTGTTATGATTCGATTTATGTATGATTTGTTTGTTATGATTCGATTTATGTATAATTTATGTTGGTTATGATCCGATTTATGTATGATTTGTTTGTTATGATTCGATTTATGTTTGTTATGATTCGATTTATGTATGATTTATGTTTGTTATGATTCGATTTATGTTTATTATGATTCGATTTATGTATGATTTATGTTTGTTATGATTCAATTTATGTATGATTTATGTTTGTAATGATTCGATTTATGTTTATGATTCGATTTATGTATGATTTATGTTGGTTATGATTCGATTTATGTTGGTTATGATTCGATTTATGTTGGTTATGATTCGATTTATGTTTGATTTATGTTTGTTATGATTCGATTTATGTTTGTTATGATTCGATTTATGTATGATTTATGTTTGTTATGATTCGATTTATGTTTGTTATGATTCGATTTATGTTTGTTATGATTCGATTTATGTTTGTTATGATTCGATTTATGTATGATTTATGTTTGTTATGATTCGATTTGTTTATTATGATTCGATTTATGTATGATTTATGTTTGTTCTGATTCTATTTATTTATGATTTCTGTTTGTTATGATTCGATTTATGTTTGTTATGATTCGATTTATGTATGATTTATGTTGGTTATGATTCGATTTATGTTGGTTATGATTCGATTTATGTTGGTTATGATTCGATTTATGTTTGATTTATGTTTGTTATGATTCGATTTATGTTTGTTATGATTCAATTTATGTATGATTTATGTTTGTTATGATTCGATTTATGTTTGTTATGATTCGATTTATGTTTGTTATGATTCGATTTATGTTTGTTATGATTCGATTTATGTTTGTTATGATTCGATTTATGTTTGTTATGATTCGATTTATGTATGATTTATGTTTGTTATGATTCGATTTATGTTTGTTATGATTCAATTTATGTATGATTTATGTTTGTTATGATTCGATTTATGTATGATTTATGTTTGTTATGATTCGATTTATGTTTGTTATGATTCGATTTATGTATGATTTATGTTGGTTATGATTCGATTTATGTTGGTTATGATTCGATTTATGTTGGTTATGATTCGATTTATGTTTGATTTATGTTTGTTATGATTCGATTTATGTTTGTTATGATTCGATTTATGTATGATTTATGTTTGTTATGATTCGATTTATGTTTGTTATGATTCGATTTATGTTTGTTATGATTCGATTTATGTTTGTTATGATTCGATTTATGTATGATTTATGTTTGTTATGATTCGATTTGTTTATTATGATTCGATTTATGTATGATTTATGTTTGTTATGATTCAATTTATGTATGATTTATGTTTGTTATGATTCGATTTATGTTTGTTATGATTCGATTTATGTATGATTTATGTTGGTTATGATTCGATTTATGTTGGTTATGATTCGATTTATGTTGGTTATGATTCGATTTATGTTTGATTTATGTTTGTTATGATTCGATTTATGTTTGTTATGATTCAATTTATGTATGATTTATGTTTAATATGATTCGATTTATGTTTGTTATGATTCGATTTATGTTTGTTATGATTCGATTTATGTTTGTTATGATTCGATTTATGTTTGTTATGATTCGATTTATGTATGATTTATGTTTGTTATGATTCGATTTATGTTTGTTATGATTCAATTTATGTATGATTTATGTTTGTTATGATTCAATTTATGTATGATTTATGTTTGTTATGATTCGATTTATGTTTGTTATGATTCGATTTATGTATGATTTATGTTGGTTATGATTCGATTTATGTTGGTTATGATTCGATTTATGTTGGTTATGATTCGATTTATGTTTGATTTATGTTTGTTATGATTCGATTTATGTTTGTTATGATTCGATTTATGTATGATTTATGTTTGTTATGATTCGATTTATGTTTGTTATGATTCGATTTATGTTGGTTATGATTCGATTTATGTTTGCTATGATTCGATTTATGTTTGTTATGATTCGATTTATGTATGATTTATGTTGGTTATGATTCGATTTATGTTTGTTATGATTCGATTTATGTATGATTTATGTTTGTTATGATTCGATTTATGTATGATTTATGTTTAATATGATTCAATTTATGTTTGTTATGATTCGATTTATGTTTGTTATGATTCGATTTATGCTTGTTATGATTCAATTTATGTTTGTTATGATTCGATTTATGTTTGTTATGATTCGATTTATGTTTGTTATGATTCGATTTATGTATGATTTATGTTGGTTATGATTCGATTTATGTTTGTTATGATTCGATTTATGATTCGATTTATGTTTGTTATGATTCGATTTATGTATGATTTATGTTTGTTATGATTCAATTTATGTATGATTTATGTTTGTTATGATTCGATTTATGTTTGTTATGATTCGATTTATGTATGATTTATGTTGGTTATGATTCGATTTATGTTGGTTATGATTCGATTTATGTTGGTTATGATTCGATTTATGTTTGATTTATGTTTGTTATGATTCGATTTATGTTTGTTATGATTCGATTTATGTATGATTTATGTTTGTTATGATTCGATTTATGTTTGTTATGATTCGATTTATGTTGGTTATGATTCGATTTATGTTTGCTATGATTCGATTTATGTTTGTTATGATTCGATTTATGTATGATTTATGTTGGTTATGATTCGATTTATGTTTGTTATGATTCGATTTATGTATGATTTATGTTTGTTATGATTCGATTTATGTTTTCTATGATTCGATTTATGTATGATTTATGTTTGTTATGATTCAATTTATGTATGATTTATGTTTGTTATGATTCGATTTATGTATGATTTATGTTTGTTATGATTCGATTTATGTATGATTTATGTTTGTTATGATTCGATTTATGTTTGTTATGATTCGATTTATGTATGATTTATGTTTGTTATGATTCGATTTATGTATGATTTATGTTTGTTATGATTCGATTTATGTTTGTTATGATTCGATTTATGTATGATTTATGTTGGTTATGATTCGATTTATGTTTGTTATGATTCGATTTATGTTTGTTATGATTCGATTTATGTATGATTTATGTTTGTTATGATTCGATTTATGTATGATTTATGTTTGTTATGATTCGATTTATGTATGATTTATGTTTGTTATGATTCGATTTATGTTTGTTATGATTCGATTTATGTATGATTTATGTTTGTTATGATTCGATTTATGTTTGTTATGATTCGATTTATGTTTGTTATGATTCGATTTATGTATGATTTATGTTTGTTATGATTCGATTTATGTATGATTTATGTTTGTTATGATTCGATTTATGTTTGTTATGATTCGATTTATGCATGTTGTAATTTGTTTTCGATACATGATTCTTTAACAAAGTCAAAATAGTGTTGAAAGGGTATGTTTTAATTACTACTTCTAATGCATACAATAAACAATTAACAAAAAGAAGTTCATTGACCAGAACAGAAATATTCAGGATTCTGCTCGGCTAAAAATACTTATATTTGAATTTATTAATAATAATGAATAGTATTAATTAAAATAACTAACATGGAAGCTCAAGTGTGTGAAGCACTCTTTGTATGTGTTGATAATTGTGAACAAAAGCATAAATTAAATCTCAAATTAATTAATAAAATACAGAATTATGTTTGACAAATATGCTTGCATTGTTTCCCTGACTAAAAAACATTTTAAACGTTTTATTTTATTAAATCATGTATATATATTTTAATTTAATGATAATAATTAATAAACATTGAAGCTCAAGTGTGTGAGCTTCTGGGTCTGCCGTATTTGATGTGCTCTTTATATGTGTTGATCATTGTTTTTTTAATTAATTAATTACTCAAAGTCTAAACTTTCATGTCAGGCAGAACTATACACAATATATATAGTCATTATCCATGATACAAATTGCTGCATTTGTGTATTCTGATACATTGTGACACGACTATCTACAAATCTACACTAGCTTCTCTATTATTTTTGTATTCTATCTATATTTTCTTATTTATTATACAATTAACAAAAATATCAAAAAGGCCTCTAACACTAGCTTGCTCTATTCTATCCGTTTTCTTTATTATATAATAAAAATAATGCTTGTGGTTTCAGTAAACCCATCGTTTCATCACAATTTCACCTTCCAATTAGGCTCATAAACCATAGCTCCTTCAAAAACAGCCAGAAACCTTGGAGTTGTGATTGATGATCAGCTGAATTTCTCAGATCACATTACTAAAACTGCACGGTCCTGTAGATTTGCATTATATAATATTAAGAAGATCAGGAACATGCAACACAACTCCTTGTTCAGGCTCTTGTTCTGTCCAGACTTGACTATTGCGATGCTCTCTTGGCAGGTCTTCCAGCCAGTTCCATCAAACCTCTACAATTAATCCAGAACACTGCTGCAAGATTAATCTTTAATGAGTCAAAAAGAACACACGTCACACCTCTGTTCATCAATTTGCACTGGCTACCAATAGCTGCTCAATGCATTAAATTCAAGGCATTAATGTTTGCCTACAGAAGCACCTCTGGCTCTGCACAGTTTACCTAAATTCATTAATTCAGACGTATGTGTCTCTAGAAGCTTGTGTTCTGCAAGTGAACGACGCATTACTGTACCATCCCAAAGAGCCACAAAATCCCTTTCACAGACTTTTACATTAACTGTTCCCATCTGGTGATGACCTCGAACTCAATCTGAGCAGCTGAATCCTTACCATATTCAAGAAACGGCTAAAAACACATCTCTTCCATCTTTATTTGACCCTCTAAATCTAGCACGCTCTATTCTAACTTTATTTAATCTAATCTGTCTTCTTTTTATTTAAAAAAAACACACATTTGACCCTCTATCAATTACATATTTATTCTCTAACTGCTAGCTTTTCTTGTAAAACTAACACTAAGTTTAATTTTCTATATTTTACATACTAGTTTTCTGAAGAAAAAACCTTCCTACGTGTACTGCGTTCGGCTAACCAGGACTTGTAATAGCACTTGCATGTTGTTGCTCTTTTGTTGGTTTTGATTGCTTCTATAATGTCCTCATTTGTAAGTCGCTTTGGATAGAAGCGTCTGCTAAATGACTAAATAAATAAATAAAAATAAAACACTTGCTAGTGTACTGTGTTAATCTTGCATCAGCACTTGTGTATTATAGCTCTTTTGTGGATTGCTTCTGTTGTCCTCGTTTGGATAAAAGCATGACTAAATGTAATGTAAAGCAGGATCGCCGGTTATGTGACACGTTCTGTGGACCCTGGAGTGGTCTGAGCTCTGGTACCTTGAGGATGTCGATGTCGTAGGTGAAGTCGGTGACGGGCGAGGTGTTCTGGGAGAAGAGCTGGTTGACCATGGTGCGGTACGCCTTGCCGTTGACGTTGGCCATGGTGTGCTGCAGCACCTCGTGAAGCTCGGACTCCTCCATCTGCGGCGGAGGGAGCAGATCGCTCTTCAGAAGCTCCACCGCCGTCGGACGCAGCGCCGGGTCGTGATTCAACAGCCAGCGGATCACCTTCATCTGCAGGGAACCATGAGGATCCGTGTCGAAGAGAACACAAATGTGATGCGATCGAGGAGAGCCCAACACGTGGTGAAATTGGACCTTTTTTAGGTTTTGATACCATGGACCACAAAAGCAGTCATAAAGGTTAGTTTTTTAAAATTGAGATGTATGCATCATCTGAAAGCTGAATAAATAGCTTTCCATTGATGTATGGTTTATGATCGGACAATATTTGTTGAATCTGAGGGTGCAAAAAAATCTAAATATTGAGAAAATCATCTTTAAAGTTGTTCAAATGCAGTTCTAAGCAATGCATATTAATAATCAAAAATATATTTATGGTAGGAAATTGACAAAATATCTTCATGGAACATGATCTTAATATACTAATGATTTTTGGCATAATTGTTTTTTTATAATTTTGACCCATACAATGTATTGTTGTCTATTGCTACAAATATAGCTGTGCTGCTTATGACTGCGTCTGTGCTCCAGAGTCACATATTAAAGCTGGTTCCAGCTGTTTTTGTTTTGTCCATAGCTTGAAGGTAACAACAGTGATATCTTCACTTTCACGTCACGGGTTTAACGAGAGCTGGAGCGCTACACTGCATCGTTACACAAACAGACTAACGTTACCCTGAAGAGGACAGTTTTACGTTGTTTATCATGATAAACACGCCTTGTTTGTTCAGATAGCACGAATAATATAGCTTGTAGATTAGATTTAGAAAAGTGAGCACAGCACAAGTGATCGGACTCCTTCTCTTTAGTAACTTCATCATCCGATCCTTCATCTCTGGATGTGAAATAGTCCATTATAACATCGTTTAGGGACTGACGACGCCAAGATTGAGACGAGCGAGATCTTTAAGTGAGCAGCAACTTCAGACGGCGTTGTTCTCTTGCGCTCCGCCATCTCACGGTGTTAAAAAATAAATAAAGCTTAGACTTTGTGTGCCGTAGTTCACACATGTGCATTGATACACCTTTATGTCACGTGGTTTATTTTGATAGGTTAACTGTTTTTGTGGTGTTAGGACAAAGCACCTCCAAAGTAAAATAAGAATTATACATTTTTCTGTTATGCCAAAAATCATTAGGATATTAAGATCATGTTCCATGAAGATATTTTGTTCATTTACTACCGTAAAAATATTTTTGATTAGTAATATGCATTGCTAAGAACTTCATTTGAACAACTTTAAAGATGATTTTCTGAATATTTAGATTTTTTTGCACCCTCAGATTCCAGATTTACAAATATTGTCCGATCATAACAAACCATACATCAATGGAAAGATTATTGTATGAAGTATTATGACTGGTTTCGTGGTCCAGGGTCACAAATACGGTGTGTGATGTTTACCTGCGTTTCACTCTCGTTCTCGTTAAAGTCTTCAGGGAAATGAATCGACTCCTGCAGAACAAACAGAGATGCGTCAGGAACGAGTGATAAGATGACATTTGTTTTTTAGATCATAGTTAGATCAAGAAGTCTCTTGTACTCAGCAAGGATGCATTTACTTGATTGAAAATAGAGTTAAAAAAAATGAAATATTATCATTTAAAACAGCTGTTTTCTATGTTAATATCTATTAAAATATAATTTATTTCTGTGATGCAAAGCTGTATTTTCAGCATCATTACTCCAGTCTTCAGTGTCACATGATCTTCAGAAATCATAATAATATGCTGCTCAAGAAACATTTCTGATGATTATTAATGTTGAAAACAGTCGTGCTGCACAATATTTTTGTGGAAATCATTGCATTACTATTTTTCCCACAAGCTTAGGAAAATTAATATAAAAAATGAGTACTTTTATTCCTCAAAGATGCATTAAATTGCTCAAAAGTGACAGTAAAGACACTTATAATGTTACAAAAGTGATTTTTATTTAAAATAAATGCTGTTTTTTTTTTTACTTTTTATTAATCTGTGAATCCTGAAAAAATATGATAAAAAAAAAAATGTTTTTTACAATTAATTATTTCAAAGATATTTTCATTTTTTTTTTAAATGATTTCATTTAAAATGTTACTTAAGTAAAAAAAAAAACGATGTAATTTATAATTTAGTTATGCATCTGCATTGAAAATAAAAATATTTTTTAATTATGATATTATAAATCTTAAACCGCTGTATGTTTGCACAGAATTAATTAATAGAGTGTCATTAGAGCGTAAACTCAATGATGTTCATGAAGGGTTCACTCACTGTCCTGAGCTGACCGAGCACAAAGATGCGTTCAGACGCTGTGCTCATGGGTCTGTAAGACATCTCGAACAAGATGATGCCCAGACTGAACAGATCCACCTTCTGCAGAGACACAAGCAGCACGTTATTAGCGCTAACGAACCACTCAAACATGTCCTTACTTCAGATCCACCTTCTACAGAGACACAAGCAGCACGTTATTAGCGCTAACGAACCACTCAAACATGTCCTTACTTCAGATCCACCTTCTACAGAGACACAAGCAGCACGTTATTAGTGCTAACGAACCATTCAAACATGTCCTTACTTCAGATCCACCTTCTACAGACACAAGCAGCACGTTATTAGTGCTAACGAACCACTCAAACATGTCCTTACTTCAGATCCACCTTCTACAGAGACACAAGCAGCACGTTATTAGTGCTAACGAACCACTCAAACATGTCCTTACTTCAGATCCACCTTCTACAGAGACACAAGCGGCACGTTATTAGTGCTAACGAACCACTCAAACATGTCCTTACTTCAGATCCACCTTCTACAGAGACACAAGCAGCACGTTATTAGTGCTAACGAACCACTCAAACATGTCCTTACTTCAGATCCACCTTCTACAGAGACACAAGCAGCACGTTATTAGTGCTAACGAACCATTCAAACATGTCCTTACTTCAGATCCACCTTCTACAGAGACACAAGCACCACGTTATTAGTGCTAACGAACCATTCAAACATGTCCTTACTTCAGATCCACCTTCTGCAGAGACACAAGCAGCACGTTATTAGTGCTAACGAACCACTCAAACATGTCCTTACTTCAGATCCACCTTCTACAGAGACACAAGCACCACGTTATTAGTGCTAACGAACCACTCAAACATGTCCTTACTTCAGATCCACCTTCTACAGACACAAGCAGCACGTTATTAGTGCTAACGAACCACTCAAACATGTCCTTACTTCAGATCCACCTTCTACAGAGACACAAGCAGCACGTTATTAGTGCTAACGAACCAATCAAACATGTCCTTACTTCAGATCCACCTTCTACAGAGACACAAGCACCACGTTATTAGTGCTAACGAACCATTCAAACATGTCCTTACTTCAGATCCACCTTCTACAGACACAAGCAGCACGTTATTAGTGCTAACGAACCAATCAAACATGTCCTTACTTCAGATCCACCTTCTGCAGAAACACAAGCAGCACGTTATTAGTGCTAACGAACCAATCAAACATGTCCTTACTTCAGATCCACCTTCTACAGAGCACAAGCAGCACGTTATTAGTGCTAACGAACCACTCAAACATGTCCTTACTTCAGATCCACCTTCTACAGAGACACAAGCAGCACGTTATTAGTGCTAACGAACCACTCAAACATGTCCTTACTTCAGATCCACCTTCTGCAGAAACACAAGCAGCACGTTATTAGTGCTAACGAACCAATCAAACATGTCCTTACTTCAGATCCACCTTCTACAGACACAAGCAGCACGTTATTAGTGCTAACGAACCACTCAAACATGTCCTTACTTCAGATCCACCTTCTACAGAAACACAAGCAGCACGTTATTAGTGCTAACGAACCATTCAAACATGTCCTTACTTCAGATCCACCTTCTACAGAGACACAAGCAGCACGTTATTAGTGCTAACGAACCACTCAAACATGTCCTTACTTCAGATCCACCTTCTACAGAGACACAAGCACCACGTTATTAGTGCTAACGAACCACTCAAACATGTCCTTACTTCAGATCCACCTTCTACAGAGACACAAGCAGCACGTTATTAGTGCTAACGAACCACTCAAACATGTCCTTACTTCAGATCCACCTTCTACAGAGACACAAGCACCACGTTATTAGTGCTAACGAACCACTCAAACATGTCCTTACTTCAGATCCACCTTCTACAGACACAAGCACCACGTTATTAGTGCTAACGAACCACTCAAACATGTCCTTACTTCAGATCCACCTTCTACAGAGACACAAGCAGCACGTTATTAGTGCTAACGAACCACTCAAACATGTCCTTACTTCAGATCCACCTTCTACAGACACAAGCAGCACGTTATTAGTGCTAACGAACCACTCAAACATGTCCTTACTTCAGATCCACCTTCTACAGAGACACAAGCAGCACGTTATTAGTGCTAACGAACCAATCAAACATGTCCTTACTTCAGATCCACCTTCTACAGAGACACAAGCAGCACGTTATTAGTGCTAACGAACCATTCAAACATGTCCTTACTTCAGATCCACCTTCTACAGAGACACAAGCACCACGTTATTAGTGCTAACGAACCACTCAAACATGTCCTTACTTCAGATCCACCTTCTACAGAGACACAAGCAGCACGTTATTAGTGCTAACGAACCACTCAAACATGTCCTTACTTCAGATCCACCTTCTACAGACACAAGCACCCACGTTATTAGTGCTAACGAACCATTCAAACATGTCCTTACTTCAGATCCACCTTCTGCAGAGACACAAGCAGCACGTTATTAGTGCTAACGAACCACTCAAACATGTCCTTACTTCAGATCCACCTTCTACAGAGACACAAGCAGCACGTTATTAGTGCTAACGAACCACTCAAACATGTCCTTACTTCAGATCCACCTTCTACAGAGACACAAGCAGCACGTTATTAGTGCTAACGAACCATTCAAACATGTCCTTACTTCAGATCCACCTTCTACAGACACAAGCACCACGTTATTAGTGCTAACGAACCACTCAAACATGTCCTTACTTCAGATCCACCTTCTACAGAGACACAAGCACCACGTTATTAGTGCTAACGAACCATTCAAACATGTCCTTACTTCAGATCCACCTTCTACAGAGACACAAGCACCACGTTATTAGTGCTAACGAACCATTCAAACATGTCCTTACTTCAGATCCACCTTCTACAGAGACACAAGCACCACGTTATTAGTGCTAACGAACCATTCAAACATGTCCTTACTTCAGATCCACCTTCTACAGAGACACAAGCAGCACGTTATTAGTGCTAACGAACCACTCAAACATGTCCTTACTTCAGATCCACCTTCTGCAGAGACACAAGCACCACGTTATTAGTGCTAACGAACCACTCAAACATGTCCTTACTTCAGATCCACCTTCTACAGAGACACAAGCACCACGTTATTAGTGCTAACGAACCACTCAAACATGTCCTTACTTCAGATCCACCTTCTACAGAGACACAAGCACCACGTTATTAGTGCTAACGAACCACTCAAACATGTCCTTACTTCAGATCCACCTTCTACAGAGACACAAGCACCACGTTATTAGTGCTAACGAACCACTCAAACATGTCCTTACTTTAAATCAAATAAATAAAAGAACATTAAAATATTTGATTTCAGCAACAATCCTTTCATTTAAACTTGATGTGCTACAATAATTAAAACTAGTGCTGTTAAATGATGAATCGTGATTAATCGTATACAAAATAAAAGTTTGTTTACATAATAGATGTGCGTGTACTGTGTATATTTATTATGAATATATATTTATATCATACACTTTTTTTATATATATACACTTGCATGTGAGTGTATTTATATATACACAGTACACACATCTATTATGTAAACAAACTTTTATTTTGTATACGATTAATCACGATTCATCATTTAACAGCACTAGTTAAAACTAAAACTTATAAATGGATTAAAAACTGAAAACAGAAAAGTGACAAAAACACACAACTAAAATAAAAATGATCCTAAAATGATAGAAAGACATCATCATCAGTAATTAAAACATGCTATCTCTGGATGAAGGAGGTTTAATACCTGGTTATACGTGGCTTTAGTGTTTCCCTGAACCTCTGGACCGACATACAGAGCCGTACCAACCATGCCAGTCATGTTATCTGACAAATCAAATATTAGTCATATTAATAATAATAAATAATACACATCTCAAATATGGTGATTACTGAAAAAGTTGGGTTTTTTTTAACTTCAGAGACAAAATAAAAATGTGTTTTTTCTTGTACTATTATATATTTACTTTACTTTTTAGTCATTTAGCGGACGCTTTTATACAAAGCGACTTACAAATAAGAAAACAGCAACTAAAACTATAAGTTAAAACTCTATAAATACTATATATACACACATTTAAGAATAAAGAAATTAAATAAAAATGACAAATGCATACAGCATTTCAAAACTAACCATTTAAATGAAAACAAAAAATAAAGCTAAAGAAATTCAAAATATTAAAAAAACAAAATGTCAAAATGATTCTAACATGTTATTAAGCCAAACACATATTTATATATATATATATATATTATTTCATTTCCATGTAGTATGTTGAAGTAACGTTACTAAAACTACTCCAATTTATTAAAATTAAACTAATGAAAATACCTATAAAGACAATCAATTCATACATAATTGATCTAAAATTAAAATAAGTACTTAATACTTATTAATATTCTTACATAGTAATAATTGGTTATAAAAACTAAAACAGAAGTGAAACAAGCAGTAAGAAAGAAGAGAAATAAAATTATTATACATATATATATATATATATATCAATACCACATACAGTTTATTTTGCAACCAAAATACCAATAAAAACTGAGGAGGGGGGAATAAATAAATAAATAAAAAACATACAAAACTTTATTCATAATGCAGGATTTGTATTTATAAACAAGCCCGAAATGCACTGGGACTCTTATTTTGACATGCCTATGTTTTACTATTGCTTCATTCAAAAACAGGAGAGACCCGATCTGGTCCGAGTGATGGATCAGGGTTCTTCACCTGTTGGATCTGGCTTTGGGTCGATCCCTGAGTTACTCTCCTCCAGCTCTAGTTTACCTGCAGCCTGAAACACATGAAACCAAACGCCATCATTATAGAGAGACACGTTAACATGTGTCCAGAGCTCGTATAAAGGATCAAAACTGCTTCTATATGTCACTCTACGGCACACATGCAGTTAATGATCAACACGTGGATGCAGTGCTCTCGTGTGCAGTACCACATTAGCGGGGTGATCCGTGGCCAGGCCGAAGTCTCCGATCTTCACCTGATCCTGAGAGTCCAGGAAGATGTTGACAGGCTTCAGGTCTCGGTGGATCATTCCCTGGAAAGAGAGACGGCGCACCATAATCATTTCTCAGAAGCTGATCACTTTATATTCATGCAGCAGCCCTTTTCATTCAAAATTAAGTGAAGAAGAAAGGAACAAAGGGTAATAATAAATCATGTAAAAAATATAAATAAATACATTGAAAAATTCATAATTAAAATAAATTCAAAAATGTAAAAGTTATGAAAGATGTTTGAACTAAAAAATAAAAAATAAACTAGAAAACGTAATAAAAATAATTACAAATATTCAAACATTTTTATTTACAAATACAAAATAAAAAAGGGTATCAGATTTTTGGAATAAACAAACATTTTTTTTTTACTTTTAATGTAAAAAAGTAAAAAAAAAAAAAAAAACAGGCATCAGAGATGTTTGGAATAAATAATAAATAAATACATTAAAAAAATTAACCATTTCAAATATTTACAAATTTAAAAATAAAAAGGAATCGGAGATGTTTGGAATAATTGTAATTTTTTTAAATTAAACATTTGATTTAAAAAAAAAAAAATCCAAAATAAAATTTTTTAAAAATTAAAAGGCATCAGAGATGTTAAGAATACATAACATTAACAATAAACAAATACAATTTGATTTAATAATACATTTTTTTTTTTTACATCTAAATGTGATAAATTGCTTGATATTGCTTCCCAGGGAACACACATACTAATGAAAATGTATAGTCTGAATGCATTTGTAAGTCTCTTTGGATGAAAGCGTCTGCTAAATGCATAAATGTAAAATGATATTGTCGGTTGACCTGTTCATGGATGTAGGACAGACCGTCCAGAATCTCCCTGAAGAGCCTCCAGAGGCGGCGGACGTCCAGATGCAGGCCCTGGTCGATGGTGTCTCTTAAAGTGCTTCTTTCACAGTATTCCATCTGAAGAGACAGAAGAGATGCTTCAGCTGCAGCACAGCCTCACACGGCGCACCAGTGTTCATGAACGCACCTGTATGTACAGGTAATGCGCTATCAGCAGCGGCTTCTCTGAGTCTGAGCTCTCCAGCGGATCTGCTGCTCTCCTGCTGCTGCGCTCCTCCTGTGGTGCACAATATAACCGCATACTCCATTACCCCCATAGTCCATTAACCCCCATAGTCCATTAACCCCCATACTCCATTAACCCCATACGCCATTAACCCCCATACTCCATTAACCCCATACTCCATTAACCCCATACTCCATTAACCCCAATACTCCATTAACCCCGTACTCCATTAACCCCATACTCCATTAACCCCATACTCCATTACCCCCGTACTCCATTAACCCCAGTACTCCATTAACCCCATACTCCATTAACCCCATACTCCATTAACCCCATACTCCATTAACCCCCATACTCCATTAACCCCGTACTCCATTAACCCCATACTCCATTAACCCCCATACTCCATTAACCCCATACTCCATTAACCCCGTACTCCATTAACCCCGTACTCCATTAACCCCGTACTCCATTAACCCCGTACGTCATTAACCCCATACGCCATTAACCCCATACTCCATTAACCCCATACTCCATTAACCCCATACGTCATTAACCCCATACGTCATTAACCCCATACTCCATTAACCCCATACTCCATTAGACCCCATACTCCATTAACCCCATACTCCATTAACCCCATACGCCATTAACCCCATACGTCATTAACCCCATACTCCATTAACCCCATACTCCATTAACCCCATACTCCATTAACCCCATACTCCATTAACCCCATACTCCATTAACCCCCATACTCCATTAACCCATACTCCATTAACCCATACTCCATTAACCCCATACTCATTAACCATTACATCAACCCCATACTCCATTAACCCCATACGCCATTAACCCCATACTCCATTAACCCCATACGTCATTAACCCCATACTCCATTAACCCCATACGTCATTAACCCCATACTCCATTAACCCCATACGTCATTAACCCCATACTCCATTAACCCCATACGTCATTAACCCCATACGTCATTAACCCCATACTCCATTAACCCCATACGTCATTAACCCCATACTCCATTAACCCATACGTCATTAACCCCATACTCCATTAACCCCATACTCCATTAACCCCATACGTCATTAACCCCATACGTCATTAACCCCATACTCCATTAACCCCATACTCCATTAACCCCATACTCCATTAACCCCATACGTCATTAACCCCATACTCCATTAACCCCATACTCCATTAACCCCATACTCCATTAACCCCATACGTCCATTAACCCCATACTCCATTAACCCCATACTCCATTAACCCCATACTCATTAACCCATACTCCATTAACCCCATACTCCATTAACCCCATACTCCATTAACCCCATACTCCATTAACCCATACTCCATTAACCACCATACTCCATTAACCCCATACTCCATTAACCCCATACTCCATTAACCCCCATACTCCATTAACCCCATACTCCATTAACCCCATACGCCATTAACCCCATACGCCATTAACCCCATACATCATTAACCCCATACTCCATTAACCCCATACTCCATTAACCCCATACTCCATTAACCCCATACTCATTAACCCCCATACTCATTAACCCCATACTCATTAACCCCATACTCCATTAACCCATACTCCATTAACCCCATACTCCATTAACCCCATACTCCATTAACCCCATACGTCATTAACCCCATACGTCATTAACCCCATACGTCATTAACCCCATACTCCATTAACCCCATACTCCATTAACCCCATACTCATTAACCCCATACTCCATTAACCCCATACTCCATTAACCCCATACTCCATTAACCCATACTCCATTAACCCCATACTTCATTAACCCCATACTCCATTAACCCCATACTCCATTAACCCCATACTCCATTAACCCCATACTCCATTAACCCATACTTCATTAACCCCATACTCATTAACCCCATACTTCATTAACCCCATACTCCATTAACCCCATACTTCATTAACCCCATACTCATTAACCCCATACTCCATTAACCCATACTCCATTAACCCCATACTCATTAACCCCATACTCCATTAACCCCATACTCATTAACCCCATACGTCATTAACCCCATACTCCATTAACCCCATACTCCATTAACCCCATACTCCATTAACCCCATACTCCATTAACCCCATACTCATTAACCCCATACTCATTAACCCCATACTCTCATTAACCCCATACTCCATTAACCCCCATACTCCATTAACCCCATACTCCATTAACCCCATACTCCATTAACCCCATACTTCATTAACCCCATACTCCATTAACCCCATACTCCATTAACCCATACTCCATTAACCCCATACTCCATTAACCCCCATACTCCATTAACCCCATACTCCATTAACCCCATACGTCATTAACCCCATACTCCATTAACCCCATACTCCATTAACCCATACTCCATTAACCCCATACTCCATTAACCCATACTCATTAACCCCATACTCCATTAACCCCATACTCATTAACCCCATACTCCATTAACCCCATACTCCATTAACCCCATACTCATTAACCCCATACGTCATTAACCCCATACTCCATTAACCCATACTCATTAACCCCATACTCATTAACCCCATACGTCATTAACCCCATACGTCCATTAACCCCCATACTCATTAACCCCATACTCCATTAACCTCTCATTAACCCCATACTCATTAACCCCATACTGTCATTAACCCCATACTCCATTAACCCCCATACTCCATTAACACCCATACTCCATTAACCCCATACGTCATTAACCCCCATACGTCATTACCCCTTACTCCATTAACCCCATTCTCCATTAACCCATACTCCATTAACAACATACTCCATTAACCCATACTCCATTAACCCCATACGTCATTAACCCCATACGTCATTAACCCCATTTACTCATATAACCCATACTCCATTAACCCCATACTCCATTAACCTCATTATCTCCATTAACCCATACGTCATTAACCCCATACTCCATTAACCCCATACTACATTAACCCCATACGATCCATTAACCTACCATACGCCATTAACCCCATACGTCATTAACCCCATACGTCATTAACCTCATGAACTCCATTAACCCCATTAACCCCATACTCCATTAACCCCATACTCCATTAACCCCATACTCAACATACGTCATTTAACCCCATACGTCATTAACCCCATACTACATTAACCCATTCATACTCCATTAACCCATACTCCATTAACCCCCATACTCCATTAACCCCATACGTCATTACCCCATACTCATTAACCGCATACTCCAATTGAACCCATACTCATTAACCCCAGATCGCATTTACCCTCATACTCCATTTAACCCCATATCTCTATTGAACCCTAGACTCATTACCCCAAACTATTAGTCATATAACATCCAATGAACACTCAATGGACAAGAGATTTATCAGCTTTCAGATGATCCACAATCTTATTTTAGAAAAATTCAAATCTGATATAACGATTTTGTGCAGGAATATACACTGACTGCACAAATGTATCTCTGTCCTAGTTTATAGATATGTACTTGTCTGTTTCATTAGATGTGTTGCTGACACAAACAGTCAAGAGCAACATGTATCATTTTACAGATAGAGAATCTACACTTGTATTAGTGTCCCCACAAATAGATGTTCTCTTTCTCACTAAATCATTTAGATTTGATAAATTATGTGCCTGAGAATTTTCAGTAGAATTTTGCTACCAATTATCACTGAGGACCTAGGTTTATAATAGATTTTTGTCATAGAACTATTCATTATGTGAGCCTGGAGCACGAAAACTCAGTCTAAGCAGCTCGAGGTCATATTTGTCAGCAATAGACAACAATACATCGTGATGTGATCAGAATTATAGATAGCACATTTATTTTATGCAAAAAATCATTAGATATTAAGATGTTCATGTTCCATGAAGATATTTAGTAAATATTTTACCATAAATATATCAAAACTTAATTATTGATTATTAATATGCATTGCTAAGAACTTAATTTGAACAACTTTAAAGATGATTTTCTCAATATTTAGATTTTTTTGCACCCTCAGATTTACAAATATTGTCCGATCATAACAAACCATACATCAATGATTTATTCAGCTTTCAGATGATGCACAAATCTTAATTTTGAAAAATTGACCCTTAAGACTGGTTTTGTGCTCCAGGGTCACATATAGCAGCCTGACCTGCAGCAAACTGTCTCTGCTGGCGTCCTCGTTGTCGAAGATGATGTCGCTCTCCGAGTCGCTGTCAGGAGGGCTGTGTGCGAACACAGAAGCAGGTCAGAGACGCACACACTCATCATCATCTCATACAGCATCTCAACAGCAGAATCTCACAGGAAGGAGGGACAGAAGACGTCCTCCTCTTCCTCCTCGTCGCTGGAGTCTGCAGCGCTGCATTTGGCGCTGGACGATCTCTCCAGAGAGGTGCTCCACTCCACGGAGCTGGCGAGGGCCGGCGGAGGCGCGTCGTCCTCGACGTCGTCCATCAGACCCAGTTCGTTCCGGCGCTCTGGAGCCGGGGGTCGCTCGGGGGTGCTGAGCGTCTCGGAGCGGTCGCTGGTCACGGCTCCGGTCGC
Organism: Schizopygopsis pylzovi; assembly: GCA_027422435.1. Taxonomy (NCBI): domain Eukaryota; kingdom Metazoa; phylum Chordata; class Actinopteri; order Cypriniformes; family Cyprinidae; genus Schizopygopsis; species Schizopygopsis pylzovi. The sequence goes on along the minus strand of CM049829.1, from coordinate 1,124,401 downwards.
CGGCGTCTCGTGCCGCTCGATCCAGGCGTTATAATAACGCACGATGTTCTCGTGATTGAGTCGCGACAGCAGCGTCACCTCGCCTTTGATCCGCCGGAACTGTTTGCTGGCCGGGTTCACCTGGATCCGCTTCACCGCGTAATAACAGCCGTCCAGCTTATTCTGGACCTGAGCGGGACAAACACAGGAGGAAAGAGAACCGTGTGTCCCTGAAGCACAGACGCAGTCGTAATAACACAGGGATAAAACAATACATTGTATGAGTCAAAATTATCAGTTTTCTGTTATGCCAAAAATCATTAGATATTAAGATCATGTTCCATGAAGATATTTAGTACATTTCCTACCATAACAATTATTTTTGTTTATTAATATGCATTGCTAAGAACTTAATTTGAACAACTTTAAAGATGATTTTCTCAATGTTTAGATTTTTTTACTCCCTCAAGATTCCAGATTTACAAATATTGTCCGATCATAACAAACCATACATCAATGGAAATATTATGTATTCAGCTTTCAGATGATGCACAAATCTCAATTAAAACAAATGTGACCCTTATGACTGGGTCACATATGAACCAATTAAAGAGAAACTTTCTCCCGGACATAAAACCACACCAAAACATCTGAAAGAAGAAGAAATAATGAAGACTAAATATTAGCATTTTTACATTACGATATTTAGAAGAAAAATAAATTTATAATTAACGTAGTAATATAATAATATTTTTTTTTAAAGAATATATTATTTTATTAAAACGTAATCATTTTTTCTATGCAGAAGCATAACTAAATGATAAATTATCACATTTATTTTTTACTTAATAGAATACTAAATAATAAAAACAATAAGATTCATATATAAATAGTTATAATATTGCAGATCAAAATTATTTGTATTTTCTATGCAGCTGCATAACTAAATTATAAATTATATTATTATCCAACTGTCATTATATTAACATAATATATATAATGCAGCATAATACTTCTCATCATAATAATAATAATAATACTAATTACCATATTCTAATATAATATAAGTAACACAAATAATATTTATCCTTATACGTTAATGATTTATAATATCACAGCTCAAAATATTTTTTATTGTATATGCAGATGTATTACTAAACTATAAATTACATTATAAAATTATTTATTATTAAATGTATTATTATATTTATAATATATAAGTATCATAATAATAATATTCAGCCTTATATTTTAAAGATTTATAATATCACAATTCAAAATAATTTTTATTTTATATGCGGATGTATTACTAAACTATAAATTACATTATAAATTATATTAATAATATTTAAGTATCATAATAATAATATTCAGTCTTATATTTTAAAGATTTTTATTGTATATGCAGATGCATTACTAAACTATAAATTACATTATAAATTATAGTATTATATTAATAATATTTAAGTATCATAATAATATTCAGTCTTATATTTTAAAGATTTATAATAATCGAAGTTGAAAATGATTCATCTTTTCTATGCGGATGCATTACTAAACTATAAATTACATTATAAATTATAGTATTATATTAATAATATTTAAGTATCATAATAATATTCAGTCTTATATTTGAAAGATTTATAATATCGCAGTTGAAAATGATTTATCTTTTCTTTCCTACAAAACTCCAATCATAAAGATGAATCCTTCCCAAACAGAGCTTGAAAAAAGCCGTTTCATATCCCAATATAGCAGAAAATCAAATATAATGTTTTCCAGTTTCTAACAGTCACTGAAGACGTCGCATGCTCCGAGGCCGGTCTCTCAGATGATCGCAGGACGTCCCAAACAGGCACAGCACTAGTCCGTGTATTATTCCCGAATCTGAGTCTGTTACACAGAAGACGTCTGACCTTTATAACCGCCCCGAACGCTCCCTTCCCCAGCAGCTGCAGCTCGGAGAACTCGGTGTAGTAGCGCGAGAACTGCTTCTGCACCTCCGTACTGAAGGGGGCGCTGAGGAGGTGACTGCGCGGGACGACCGTGGAGGCCAAATCATCGCCCGTGTCTGAGGAGCAGGCAGAACTCGTTACAGAGGGGCTGTCAGAACAAATTCACATTTAGAATAAACATTCATAAATAAATAAATAAACATCCACATTCCAATGAAATAACTCAAGCATGAATTTTGCTTGTGTGACTATGTAATGATGCTGGAAAGCACTTTGGTCAACGGCAGTTGTTTTAAATATGCTATAGAAATTTAATTAGTATTAGTATTGTTAATGTGGTTTATTTAACTATGCAGGGTTAGGTTGTGTCCGGAAGTGTTCTGGTAAAAGTTGGTATATGGAAAACTAAGTAAAGAGAGCGGTCACGCTAAATTGCGATTTGGGGAAAATATTGATTTTTTTGACAGATATTGCGATTTGATTTGAGATTTTAAATTTGCAAAGTCAAGCTTCAGCTCAATATTGTCAATAATGTGCAGAAAAGTATGAGTATCGATACCCTGCTGAAAAAACAAAACAAAAATACAATAGAAACCATCACAGAAATTCTTATAGTTTCCATAAAAACATTACAAAATTATTATTGTTTTGGGTATTATTCCAACAGGAATTACTTTTCTATTGCTGCTATCTGCTAGATTACATCCCACCAATAGAATGCATCAAATACATTATAGTTTACATTAAAACCAATACAACTGCCATTATAACCCATAAATCCATAACATTTTCTATTGTTTTGGGAGAGGTTCTACTGTTATTGTTGTGTTTTAAGATTTTAATGGTATTACTACTTTTACAGGATTACTGAATTTCACAGGAAAGATTTGTTTACTTTAGTCAATTATTAAAGTATTACATGTTACACGAGCTGATTTATTCATTTTTAAGGATTTGTGATTTTAAGAACGAGTGGGAAACGTGCTGAATGTCGGCGAGCTGTTAGACTTACTGTGCATCCGTTTTAAACGCGGAGCCAGGC
>CM049829.1:1103925-1116425 GCA_027422435.1 Schizopygopsis pylzovi | reverse complement strand
ATTTCTCTATTTTCTCTCTCTCCTGGCTGGTGAAGAACCGGGTTTCCCCCCCCGACCCCCCCCCGGGTCTTGTTCCAGCAACCCCCCCCCCAGGGATCCACTCGTAGACGACGGCAAACTCTCCAGAGGTGGAGTTAAATGCGTAATACACACTGCAGCTCAACCGCTCGCTCTCAGCTGAGAGAGAGAGAGAGAGAGAGAGAGAGAGGGAGAGAGAGGGAGAGAGACAGATCAGTTAGAGAGAGATGGGACAGTAGAGAGAGCAGGGAGAGAGAGAGAGAGATTCAGCAGTACAGATGAGCATTGAGATTCTAGAGAGAGAGACATTGAGAGAGAGAGAGAGAGATTCACGATTTTTGATTCAGATTTCGACAGAGACAGAGACAGACGAGAGAGAGAGTCAGAGAGAGAGACATATAGACGACGAGAGAGACATATAGAGAGTGAGAGTACATAGAGAAACGAGAGGCATATACACTCGTGCAGCAGAGAGCCGAGAGAGAGAGAGAGAGAGACATAGAGAGAGAGACATAAGAGAGAGAGAGAACGAGAGAGAGAGAGAGACCAAGAGGGAGACGAGAGCGAGAGACGAGAGAGAGAGAGCGTAGAGTGAGACTTTGAATAGAGAGAGAGAGAGAGCATAAGAGAGAGAGAGACATAGAGAATGAGAGACATAAGAGAGAGAGAGAGAGAGAGAATTCAGAGAGAGAGAGAGAAGAGAGATCAGGGAGAGAGAGAGATGAGCAGATGAGTCTCAATGTATATATATATACAATTCAAATTCAAAATTGCTTTATTGGCATGACTGTAAATTATACAATATGTCCAAAGCTTGTATGCATGTACAAAAAGATAAAATAATAATAATTAAATGAACATCACATTAATAGAATATTGTATATGTATATATAAAAACAAATCAAACCATTAACATTATTTAAAAAATAAGACTAACAAATTGTAAAATAAAATAATAAAATAAAAATGTATTAATAAATGTTTTTAAAATAAAAGAATGATGAAATAAAATCAAACATTAAAATAATTAAAAACATAAGAATATATTATTTATTCGATAAAAAAATTGCATTTAAACAATTTCTAAAATAAAATAATATTTTTTTTTTATTAAAAATAAAAGTACCAAAATAAAACACTTTGTAAAATTATATAACATAAGAATGTTTTATAATAAATAATTTAATCATACAATTGTAAAATTTTTTTAATATATATATAAACAAATCAAACCATTAACATTATCAAAAAAATAAGAATTAAAAACGTAATAATTTTAAAATGAATCAAAGTGAAATAAACTGAAAAAAGCAACAAAAGTTTCTAAAACAGAATAAAATAATAAAATAAAAATGTATTAATAAATGTTTTTAAAATAAAAGAATAATTAAATATATATATTTTTTAAATTTAAACATTTTTTTAAATAATATAATAAATGTAAAATTATAAAAAATAAAAGTACCAAAATAAAACACTTTGTAAAATTATATAACATAAGAATGTTTTATAATAAATCAATTTAAAGATAAAAAAATAAATAAAATATTAATAAAAATATGATTTTAATAAAACAAAAATGCAACATTATACAATGAATAAACATTTAAAAATATAATAAATTTAAATAAAATATGACAATTATTAAAATAACAAAATTAAAATAATCAAAGAAAAAAAAATACAATAAAATAAAACGCTTTAATGCAAAAATCATGTGAGCATTAACTGACAGAGAATTGTGAACAAGCTTTTGAATGAAATAAAAAAAACACTATTTGAGCTTAAGTGCTGGGCGGTATGACCAAACATGTGTATCGCGGTATTTTTCTAAATGATACCGGTTGTACGGTATATGACAGTGTTTATTTTTGTCATGCATGACCGGGTGTTACCCACATTCTCTACTGACAGAGGAAAACTGCAGTAGATTGACTTACAATGCCCTGTTTTACTATCATGACCAGCAAACTCCACACTAAATAGTGACTAAACACGACCCATTAATACACGTTAACCAGGAGTCACTCATTTATAATCACGACTGTGACGAGTGGGGCGGGGCCGAGTGCTGTGGGAACGGAGCGAGGCCGGTGGAGTAATTGGTAATGAACGACACCTGCACCACTCACCGGTCTCGAGTCCCACGGAGGAGCTTCGGAAGGAATAAAAGGAGGAGTGACGACATTGGAAGACGAGAGAGGACCAGGCCTGGAATTTTAGTTTGTGTTTTGTGTGCGGCAGTCGTCCGTGAGGGGCTGCCGCTTTTCATTTGTGTTTGTTTATTTTGTTATTAAAAATGTGTTAAATGTTCGCCGGTTCCCGCCTCCTTCTTCCGTACCTATCAACTTCATTACATTGGTGCTGAAACCCGGGGAGGAAGGAGGGACACGCTGTCAGAGAGCCCTCGCTGCTGAGGGAGATCGCGGTGCTGAGGAGATCGGACAGCAGGAAGAAACGGAGATCGCCAGTGGCTGCCCGAAGCGGTGGTGCTGGAGCAATGGAAGAACAGGTGGGACGGAAGGCTCGCTGCCGTGCTCCTGGGACGAGAAGGGGTGGCTGCCATCCAAGAGGGAGCGGAGGAGTCGCCCCCGTTCGCCTGGAGGCCGAAGCCTGCTGCCATCCGCCATGTTTGGGGAGGAGCAGGGAACGGGGGACTCGCTGCCGGCTGCCCTCGACCGGAGGAGCCATCGCCGTCCGCCAGGAGGCGGAGGAGCATCGGGCCGTCCACCAAAGAGGTCCAGTACCATCGCATGGCACCGCGAGTGAGCCGCTCAGGTGGTTGAGGACCGAGCGGCAGTGTGTCCGGGAACCGGACCGAGATTATATTTTTTTTTTTTTGAACATGTAATAACTTTAATAATAAAATAAACTAACACAAATGAAAAGCGGCAGCCCCTCACGGACGACTGCCGCACACAAAACACAAACTAAAATTCCAGGCCTGGTCCTCTCTCGTCTTCCACTGTCGTCACTCCTCCTTTTATTCCTTCCGAAGCTCCTCTGTGGGACTCGAGACCGGTGAGTGGCGCAGGTGTCGTTCATTATCATTCACTCCACCGGCCTCGCTCCGTTCCCACGGCTCTCGGCCCCGCCCCACTCGCCACAACGACATCGTCTGATGAAATCAACATGCATCTAACGCTACACTAAAGAGCGGCTCTGCGCTGGTTCTGGCAGCACACTGCACTAAAAAAAACATAATAGTGCATAATATTAACAGACGAACTATGCTCATATTCATAACTCCTAACTGTCAGTAAGTGCCAGGTGCTTGGGAACGCTGTTTTGTACGGCCAGCTGAACGCACTGCTTCTTCTTCTGCCGCTCGCTGCACAGACGAGACGCCGAGAGAAGCGACACAGCGTCAGATCTCACGCTCACGACTGCTGATATCATCTAACTCAGAGGTTCTCAATTCCAGTCCTCGCGCCCCCCCGCTCTGCATATTTTGCATGTCTCTCTTTGTTAACACACCTGATTCAGATAATCAGCTTGTTAGAAGTGCGCTCCGTGCATGAACTGTGTTTCGATTGACATACTCCCTACACAGGGTCCATTGCTCCCTACTCCCTGAGCAGGGAAATCCGCTGAAGTTACTTTATTTCGGAACATTCATTCATGGATTTGCGCTGCGCAACGTCTTCACGCACGGACGAGTGTGACATCATATACCTCTGTAAATATATACAATTTTAATTCACGTCTCGCACACTTCAATGCACTTTGAATGGAATATATACGTTCGCTTCGAACTGGAATCATGGAGGAATATCCTGTGATGTCCACTTCGCAGGGCGCTTACGTTCCAATAGAACAAACATCTGAAGCGTTAAGAGTAACATACGAAATATGCAGAGCGGGGGGGCACGAGGACTGGAATTGAGAACCGCTGATCTAACTGAACCATAATGTTTATCCCAAAAAGTGGCTAGGTCTGTCAGTTTGTATCTTCTTTGGAAACAAGCCACTAAAAGGGTCTGACAGTGTTGAATATAGTGCTGAAGTGGCGCTGGTGTGTGAGACGCGGGAGCTGATGCAGCGGACGGGGGATATTGTGGATGAGTTCTTCTCTCTCATCACGTTCTACGAGTGCTACACGCGGAGTAACACATACAGCTGTGTCCTCGCCACAGTGTAACAGTGAAAAGAGACCCCTCTCTGACAGTGTCGCGTTCTGAACCTTATTTAAATGATAATAAATAAACACCGGTATTCGGTATGAACGGTATACCGCCCAGCGCTATTTGAGCTCAAAGGATTTCGGGAATGATTTTTTCTGATTTTTCACCGATCTCACCGATGCACTTCCCTCTGTGAACGACGACCTCCCCGAGGACGCTGCTGCTGAAGTGAAGGACTTCCTGCTGACGAGCATTATCTTCATTATACGTGTCTCGTCTGGGAAACGAGAAGAACAGCACTCAGGTCAGACGTGTGTGTGTGTGTGTGTGTGTGTGTGAGTGTGTGCGTGTAGTGAGTGTGTGTGTGGTGAGTGTGTGTGTGGTGTGGTGTGTGTGTGTGTGTGAGTGCAGTGGATGAGTGAGTGTGTGTGTGTGTGTGTGTGGTGTGTGTGTGTGAGTGTGTGGTAGTGTGATGAGTGAGTGTGTGTGAGTGAGTGGTGAGTGAGTGTGTGTGTGTGTGTGTGTGTGAGTGAGTGTGCGTACGAGAGTGTGAGTGTGTGTGTGTGTGTGTGTGTGCTGAATGTGTGAGAGTGTGTGTGTGTAGTGAGTGTGTGTGTGTGTGTGTGGTGTGTATGTGTGTGTGGTGAGTGCAAGTGCTGTGTGTGTGTGTGTGTGTGTGTGGTAATGAGTGTGTGTGTGGTGAGTGCGAGTGTGTGTGTGGTGAATGCGTAATGAGTGTGTGTGTGGAGTGTTGTGTGTGTGTGTGATGTGCGTAATGAGTGATGCGTGTGAGTGTGTGTGTGTGTATGTGTGCGAGTGTGCGTGTATGGTGAGTGTGTAATGAGTGTGTGTGTGCATGTGTGTAATGAGTGTGTGTGGTGAGTGTTTGTGTGTGTGTATGTGTGCTGTGTGTGAGTGGTGAGTGTGTAATGAGTGTGTGTGTAATGAGTGTGTGTGTGTGTGAGTGTGTAGTGAGTGAGTGTGTGTGTAGTGTGTGTGTGTGTGTGTGTGTGGTGAGTGTGTAATGAGTGTGGTGTGTGTGTGTGTGTGTGATGTGTATGAGTGTGTGTGATGATGTGTGTATGTGTGTGTGTGTGTGTGTATGTGAGTGTTAATGAGTGTGTGTGTGTGTAATGACGTGTGTGTGTGGTGGTGTGTGTGTCGTGCGTGTGTCGTGGTGTGTGTGTGTGTGCGTGACGAGCGATGTGGTGTGTGTAGTGGTGGTGTGTGTATGTGATGCGTGTGTGAGTGTGTGTGTGTGTGTATGGCGTGTGTGTATGAGTGTGTGTAGTGAATGTGTGTGAGCGTGTGTGTGTGAGTGTGTGTGTGTCTGTATAATGAGTGTGTGTGTGTGTGTGTGTGTGTGTATGTGTAGTGAGTGTGTGTGGTGTAGTGGTGTCTGTATTAATGAGTGTGTGTGCATGTGTATACCATGACCTGTGTGTGCTGCTGTGATGTGTGTTCTGTTAATGAGTCTGTTGTCAGTGTTTTTTCTAGAGCTGTGTATCAGTGTGCTGGGGATTGAAGTGCTTGTTTTAAAGTGGTGGTAAGAGTGTTGATGTGCATGGTTAAGATCGTTCCTGAAGAATATTTACTGATCATGTCTAATTATTGGTGCCCCTTATGTAATGATGAGTAAAGTGAAGTGATGTGTGGACCAAGTACTGGTGACCCATCTCTGATATGTATGCTCTTCTCATTTTCTTCCCCCACACGATCACACACGACACACTGACAGTATAAAGTATCTTTTCTGTTATTTAAATCATTTAATATTTCTATATTTCAAAATATTTACCTCAACATGAATTTAATTGGACTCATGCCACCTCTGTAGTGCACATTGATTTATTTAATACTGATTTAATTTGATTGGTAACTTATTCTACTTGTTTAATTAAAAAGTTTTTAAAAAGCTCATATATAATTTTGGGGGGGGAATTTGACAAAAGATGACTTTTTTAATAAAGGTAAAGGTAATAAATGCCATATTATCATTATTATTATTTCACTTTAAGGAGTCAAATATCACCTCGTATTAGGAAAGTACATTTTTCTGATTATTGATTAGAAGGTGCTCCTAAATCATTTTAATGAGGAGCACAAGCACTCCTAAAAGAAACAGTACGCGTAGAGCCCTGCATAATCGGATTAAACCCACAAGCATTCATTTATATGAAGGAACACACAATATTATACATTTCTTTCGACGCATAAATTCCTCTTGACAGTTCAACATGAGTGATATTTCACAGTAAACCAGCTAATATTTACAGCAACCGGCTTGGCTTCACTGTTTTCTTCCCCGGATGAACAAGACCTCACCAGTTTGGCCATCTCTTTCCTCCTCCTCTCTTCTCGTCTCTCCTCCTCTCTCCTCTGGATTTCTGCCAGAATCTCATTTTGCTGCGGACAGAAATACAATAACTCAATATTTACAGCACTGATATCAACACCAAGCACTTCAAAGAGATGTACGTATTTATAAAACAACAATAAAGAGCAATGCGTTTGACTCCATTCCTTTAATCAAAGCTGCTCTTTGATAACTCAGCAGGGCGGGTTATAACCATAAACATGGACGTAGTGTCCATGACGGCACCCGTCGGTTTCTGGAGAGCATTTTCGAAGCTCAAAGTGGGCGGAGCCGGCCGTCGCCATCTTGGTTGTGCGTCGGATAATCGAAAGTGGGTAAAAAGGCGGGATGTGGGAGGAGCTGGTTGCTGAAACCACGCCCACCAAGCACGACAAGCAGCGGCAGTCCACCTGTCACTCAAGTGGCCACGCCCTTAATTATGCAGAACTTTAAGGTTTAATATAATTTAAACGGATGAGTTATAACCCCCCCCCCTCCTCACATTGTCACAAAGGGCATAATTAGCTATATAGACCAAAATATTTATGTAAACATGTTTTTTTCTGCTGTAAAGTGGGTGTTTTAACACGTGGAGTCTATGGGATTGACTCCCTTTTGCACCCAGCCTCCAGTCGATGACTGGTGTTAGTCACGTCTCGAGGAGAGCGGGAGGGTGCCGCTTGGTTATAACAGGTTGTGTAACAGGAAGTGACACGCACCGTCTGCTCTTCCTGTCTGCGGCGCTGGTCGATCCTGTGCTGCTCCTCCAGAGCCAGACGCTCCTGCAGACGCCGCTGGTTCTTCAGCATCTCCTCGTGGAAGGAGCTCGAGGGAGGAACGTTGTGCTCCGTCAGAAAACCCTGAACAAAGTCTGCCAGCTCGTAGATCATCACCTGAGAGAGGAAGAGGAGGCATCGTTAAACAAGAGCATGTCACGCTTCCTGTTCTGCAGCACCTTCTGAACGCTTACATATATTTATATTAACATTTAAATATTTATATCAACATTATTCGTTTTCACAGCATTGGTGTAAATATATGGGCCTAGTTTATCATAGGTTTTATTATTATATTATACAATATTCATATTATACATTTAAATACTTAATTTAGTAAACATTACTAATGTCACAGTATTGATGAATATCGGCATATTTTTGTATTAAATTCATAGTATTTTTAAATAATTAATTTGTATTATTATTTTTATTATAATTTATTTAATTTTTACTTTTTTACAGCATTGAAGTAAATCATAAGCGCCTATTTTATTATTATATTAATATTATATTTAAATAATTAATTAATTTAATAAACATTTCCTTTTTTACAGCATTGAAGTAAATCATAAGCGCCTATTTTATTATTATATTAATATTATATTTAATAATTAATTTTACACACATTTTTCTTTTTTACAGCATTGAAGTAAATCATAAGCGCCTATTTTATTATTATATTAATATTATATTTAAATAATTAATTTGATAACATTTTAATTTTTTACAGCATTGAAGTAAATCATAAGCGCCTATTTTATTATTATATTAATATTATATTTAAATAATTAATTTGATAACATTTTAATTTTTTACAGCATTGAAGTAAATCATAAGCGCCTATTTTATTATTATATTAATATTATATTTAAATAATTAATTTGATAACATTTTAATTTTTTACAGCATTGAAGTAAATCATAAGCGCCTATTTTATTATTATATTAATATTATATTTAAATAATTAATTTTATAACATTTAATTTTTTACAGCATTGAAGTAAATCATAAGCGCCTATTTTATTATTATATTAATATTATATTTAAATAATTAATTTAATAAACATTTCCTTTTTTACAGCATTGAAGTAAATCATAAGCGCCTATTTTATTATTATATTAATATTATATTTAATAATTAATTTTACACATTTAAATTTTTACAGCATTGAAGTAAATCATAAGCGCCTATTTTATTATTATATTAATATTATATTTAATAATTAATTTTACACATTTTAATTTTTACAGCATTGAAGTAAATCATAAGCGCCTATTTTATTATTATATTAATATTATATTTAATAATTAATTTTACACACATTTTTCTTTTTTACAGCATTGAAGTAAATCATCAGCGCCTATTTTATTATATTGTTTACAAAAAAAAAAATCAACAATAATAATAAGAACCAATATTAATAATTGAGTACCAAAAATGTGTTATATCTAGATTATTCCAAACGTTTGCGTGGTAGAGTACATGCATATTGAATAAAATGTCCTAAGTCTAACATCTCTGAGGTGTAAATGTCTGCGAGCGCCGGACCTCTCCGCACCGGGCTCGGGCCAGTGTGTCCAGATCGGTCTGCAGGCGCTCCAGTTTGTCGTGGGACAGGCCTTTAGCGTTCTTCAGCTGCAGCTCCGGAGGCCTGAAGACACACAACGCTTCACACATCACTCTTTACACACAGAGACAGTCCTGTATAAACTAGTGCTGTCAAACAACTCACCACACTACAAAACACAAGTCTGTGCGCATAATATACGTGTGTGTGTGTGTGTGTGTGTGCATAATATATGTGTGTGTGTGTGTGTGTGTGTATAATATGTGCATAATGTGTGTGTGTGTGTGTGTGCATAATGTGTGTGCTGTGTATAATATGTGTGTGTGTGTGTGTGTGTGTGCATAATATAGTGTTGTGTGTGTGTGCTAATTATGTGTGTGTGTGTGTGTGTGATAATATATGTGTGTGTGTGTGTGTGTGCATAATATATGTGTGCGTGTGTGTGTGTATAATATGTGTGTGTGTGTGTGCATAAAATATGTGTGTGTGTGTGCATAATATGTGTGTGTGTATAATTTGTATGTGTGTGTGTGTATATATAATATATCTGTGTGTGTGTGTGTGTGTGTGTGTGTGTGCATAATATGTGTGTGTGAGTAATATGTGTGTGTGTGTGCATAATATATGTGTGTGTGTGTGTGTGTGTGTGTGCATAATATGTGTGTGTGTGTGTGTGTGTGTGTGTGCATAATATGTGTGTGTGTGTGTATGTGTGTATAATTTATGTGTGTGTGCATAATATAAATACACTCACATGCATGTATATATTTCAGAAAAACATTATGTTTATATAATATATACTGCATGTGTGTGTTTTTCTATATACATCATAAATACACACATATATTATGTAAACAGACTTTTATTTTGGAATGGGATTAATTGTTTGCCGTTGACCCTTGACTGTAGATTGTTGTGCTTGTCATAATCACACTTTTGTTTCATTTAAGACTGTAATTTATTAATTATTATAGTTAACTAAAGCCATTTAAAAATATTTTGTTACTTGAAATAAAATAAACATTAACTGAAATAAAAAAAATAAAAACTAAAAACATAAGGGAATATTTTAATTTAGTTTAACTTGATCTACTAAAATAACTAAAACTGAAAAAATGTATTATTAAAAAACTGTTAAACATTACAAATAGATTTAAAAGTGACTTTAAATATAGCAAAAACAAACTGACTAAAATGAAAAACATAAAACTAATTCAGGCTATTAGAAATGTAACAGTATCTTGATAAACGAACACTACGTGATCTCGTGTTATTATAAGCATAATGAACAGAACTACAATAAATAAAGTACTAAATAATTAGGTAAAGTTAGTGTTAATATTAATCTTCAAAATATTAATAGATCAGTATGTATTTCTATTGAAATAATCAGATCAGTGTTAATCAAAATGATTATTAAAAATGTCTGAGGATGTAAATGTTTTGGAAAAGGAGATGCAGGAGGTAATAACCGGCCCCAAAACAAATCTCTGATCATGCTATATCACCCAAACTCGTTTTCGAACCCACAACCTCGGGTTACAAGACCCCACACTGAACTAGCTCGCCCCGTCGGGGAACCGAACCCGGTCAGGTGGAGATACTGTCCACTACACTAATGAGGAGGGGTGTGACGAGATCTCGTCGAGGTGAAAGAGTTGTCTCGTCGTGAGTTGTGATGTCATCACGTGAGGGTGAAATTAGTATTGAAGATCCCCCTGCCACATTTAAATCATTTGTGTGGCAACATTGTGGTTTTCCGGTGGAAATAAGAAACGGGCGAAAGAGTGACAGACAAGACGAACACAATATGTAAACATTGTAAGAAAACAATGCCGTACACCGCGGCTAACACGAGCACTATGCAAAAACACATACAGAACCACCACAGCTCTCTACTAAAACCAGCCGCACGTGACGAAAACATTAAAAGAGCAGACAACTCTAAGATGCACCGGCAAGTGCAAGAGCCACGGCAATAACGAGAGACTTCGGCGTTTTCATTGCAGCTGATATGAGGCCATTTTCTGTGGTGGAAAATCTGGGATTTCGGCGACTCCTCCACATACTTATATATTTATAATTTTTTTTATGTTCGATTTGTGGCAAGGAGTTACATGTCTCATGTGAAATCGTACAAGGGAGAAGCCAGTCGGTAGAGTTTATAGCAAAACATTTTGCACTGTTTGCATGTCCTTTACTGCATAGAATTCATTAAAATAGAAGTAAAATAACATTCATTACAAGTTGATTTCAAAATGCACCTAAATTGTTTTGCATTTTGTGATTTTCAGTTGAATAAAAGACTATTTTCCATTCATATATTTCATCATTGAGGATTTCTTAAAAATAGTGTAAAAATCTCGTCTCGTGAAGTAAGCGTCTCGTCACACCCCTACTAATGAGGAGTTCTCTGCATTTAACCCATCCTGAGGCCCTGTCCCAAATAGCACACTCCATGTGCACTTGTGGTCTTACAATGGCCGCCGCGTGTCCGTTAACACCACGAGACCGTAGGGTGTCCCATTCCTCATTTTAGCCTTCAGAAGGGTGCTCGCGAGCGGCCGTTATGTGCCCTCGATCCGCACTTCTGCCGAGCTCGCAGCAGACTTCTTCCGACAGTCAAAGCGGCATTACGTCACGAAAGTGCGGACTCCGAGGAAGGCCGCGAGGGTTTAGGATGCCATTTGGGACAGGGCCGCACCCGAAGCAGTGGGCAGCCATGTTACGGCGCCCGGGAAGCAGTTGGGGGTTTGGTGCCTTGCTCAAAAGAGCAAGCGCTGGTTAGTCACGTCCCCAAACGTACAATTCCTGCCGGATCGAGACTCGAACCCGCTGACGTTAGGTTACAAGCCCGACTCTCTAACCATTAGACCACGACTTCCCCTTGAAGTAATATAGCATGATCAGAGATTTACAAGCAGTTTTTAAAAGCAGAGCAGAGCACAAAGGTTCAAATCTCAGGGAGACTTCAAGTATATAATTAATAAACATTATTATTATATCCTAATAAACCGACTGATACTCACACATCAGGATATGTGGGTGAACATTTGACCTGCAGGTCCACTGAGACGTAACTGGTCTGTCCGAACCCGAGTCCCTTCGGCCGGAGGGCCAGGTAAACCTCTGGAGGACTTCTGACCTACAACCGGACAGTATAACAACACATGATGCAGGGCTGAGCTCATTAACATATGACACGCCCACCCATACGAATTAACATATGACACGCCCACTCGTAAATAACATATGACACGCCCACTCGTACGAATTAACAGATGACACGCCCACTCGTACGAATTAACATATGACACGCCCACTCGTACGAATTAACATATGACACGCCCACACATGCATGTCAGTACACGGGTGCAGGAAGGGACACGAACAGCTAAATTATGCCTGTTTGTGCAAGGAGAAATATTATACGTCAACTGAATATAAAAATAAATTATTTAAAATTAACTTTAAATGTATTACAAATATTTTATTACATAAAAGAAAAGCATAAAACAAAAGCAGATGAACAAATAAATATATTTTTGCATGTGTATGCATGCATGCGTGTGTTTATGTGTGTGTGTATGCATGTATGTGTGTGTGTGCATGTGTGTGTGTGTGTGTGTGTATGCATGCGTGCGTATGCATGTGT
>CM049829.1:1048925-1093925 GCA_027422435.1 Schizopygopsis pylzovi | reverse complement strand
AAGTGAGGCGAGAATCAGCCCCAATGAAGACGATTGGAGAGAGATGTGTGCAAATATGATTTTGAAAAATTAAGATATGATTATGCGCCATATCTTAATTATATCCTACAAACGGATGAACGAATGTCTAATTGTTTAAAACACATTCCAGCAGTCATAATGCATGCTGCAACCTTTCATCCAAGTATGAAAAACACTTAAGAAGCAAACTTAACAGATTCAAATATAGTATAAAAATATTATAAATAAAAGCAGATGTACACTACATATATCTAAAAAACAATATATTTATATTTTAATCACATACAAATAAAAAAGATAACATAAAAGCAGGTGAACAACACTATATAGACGTTTTATTAATATAGTGTTTTAATAAAAAATCTATTTATTATAATAAAATGTTGTATATAGTTTATGAAAAGTATATTTTTAATCACATAAAGAAATCCAATAAAAGCAAAGGAACACTACATATAAACAGTTTATATATATATATTTAAAAAAATACATATACTAAAAATATATTTATAATATTAAATATTATAGTATATATTTAAAATAGTATTTTTAATTGCATGAAAAGAAAAAGATCATAATAAAAGCAGATGAACTCTAAAAACATATATTTTAAAATATATCATGTATATATTTAAAATAATACAAAATATATTTTATAATATACTTAATAAAAAGCAATATATTTTATAATATATTTTATAAAAAGCAATATATTTTATAATATACTTAATAAAAATCAATATATTTTATAATATATTAATAAAAAGCAATATATTTTATAATATACTTAATAAAAAGCAATATATTTTATAATATACTTAATAAAAAGCAATATATTTTATAATATACTTTATAAAAAGCAATATATTTTATAATATACTTTATAAAAAGCAATATATTTTATAATAAACTTTATAAAAAGCAATATATTTTATAATAATACTTAATAAAAAGCAATATATTTTATAATATACTTAATAAAAAGCAATATATTTTATAATATACTTAATAAAAAGCAATATTTTTATAATATACTTAATAAAAAGCAAATATTTTATAATATACTTAATAAAAAACAATATATTTTATAATATACTTAATAAAAAGCAAATATTTTATAATATACTTTATAAAAACAAATATTTTATAATATACTTAATAAAAAGCAATATATTTTATAATATACTTAATAAAAAGCAATATATTTTATAATATAATTAATAAAAAGCAATATATTTTATAATATACTTAATAAAAAGCAATATATTTTATAATATACTTAATAAAAAGCAATATATTTTATAATATACTTTATAAAAAGCAAATATTTTATAATATACTTAATAAAAAGCAATATATTTTATAATATACTTAATAAAAAGCAATATATTTTATAATAAACTTATAAAAACAATATATTTTATAATATACTTAATAAAAAGCAATATATTTTATAATATACTTAATAAAAAGCAATATATTTTATAATATACTTAATAAAAAGCAATATATTTTATAATAACTTATAAAAAGCATATATTTTATAATATACTTATAAAAAGCGATATATTTTATAATATACTTTATAAAAAGCAAAATATTTTATAATATACTTAATAAAAAGCAATATATTTTATAATATACTTAATAAAAAGCAATATATTTTATAATATACTTAATAAAAAGCAATATATTTTATAATATAATTAATAAAAAGCAATATATTTTATAATATACTTATAAAAAGCAATATATTTTATAATATACTTAATAAAAAGCAATATATTTTATAATATACTTAATAAAAAGCAATATATTTTATAATATACTTAATAAAAAGCAATATATTTTATAATATATTAATAAAAAGCAATATATTTTATAATATACTTATAAAAAGCAATATATTTTATAATATACTTATAAAAAGCAATATATTTTATAATATACTTATAAAAAGCAATATATTTTATAATATACTTAATAAAAAGCAATATATTTTATAATATACTTTATAAAAAGCAATATACTTCATAAAAAGCAATATATTTGATAATATACTTAATAAAAATCAATATATTTTATAATATACTTAATAAAAAGCAATATATTTTATAATATACTTAATAAAAAGCAATATATTTTATAATATAATTAATAAAAAGCAATATATTTTATAATATACTTCATAAAAAGCAATATATTTTATAATATACTTAATAAAAAGCAATATATTTTATAATATAATTAATAAAAAGCAATATATTTTATAATATACTTAATAAAAAGCAATATATTTTATAATATAATTAATAAAAAGCAATATATTTTATAATATACTTCATAAAAAGCAATACATTTTATAATATACTTCATAAAAAGCAATATATTTTATAATATACTTCATAAAAAGCAATATATTTTATAATATACTTCATAAAAAGCAATATATTTTATAATATAATTAATAAAAAGCGATATATTTTATAATATACTTCATAAAAAGCAATATATTTTATAATATACTTAATAAAAAGCAATATATTTTATAATATAATTAATAAAAAGCAATATATTTTATAATATACTTAATAAAAAGCAATATATTGTATAATATACTTTATAAAAAGCAATATATTTTATAATATACTTTATAAAAATCAATATATTTTATAATAAACTTAATAAAAATCAATATATTTTATAATAAACTTTATAAAAAGCAATATATTTTATAATATACTTTATAAAAAGCAATATATTTTATAATATACTTAATAAAAAGCAATATATTTTATAATATACTTAATAAAATGCAATATATTTTATAATATACTTTATAAAAAGCAATATATTTTATAATATACTTCATAAAAAGCAATATATTTTATAATATACTTCATAAAAAGCAATATATTTTATAATATACTTAATAAAAAGCTATATATTTTATAATATACTTAATAAAAAGCAATATATTTTATAATATACTTTATAAAAAGCGATATATTTTATAATATACTTAATAAAAAGCAATATATTTTATAATATACTTAATAAAAAGCGATATATTTTATAATATACTTTATAAAAAGCAATATATTTTATAATATACTTAATAAAAAGCAATATATTTTATAATATACTTAATAAAAAGCAATATATATATATATGAAACATGCACATAATAATTAGCAATTTAAATGATCATTGCATGAAATATGCACAGTGTAAATATAAACACTATAATTAATATTATATCTTAAATATCTTAAAGATGCATGACGTGTATGTCTGGCGCTCAGCCTGCTATTTCCGAGGAAGCCTTTCTTCATTTTAGGAAGGAGATCGGGTTCATGGGTGGAGCGGGTTATTTTCTGTTTTTGTTTTTTTCTGGCCTGCTCTTATTTGGACTTGTGTGAACCCGAAGCTCCGCCCCGGGCCCCGGGAGCCGGGCTTATTTAAAGGGGCTCTTCACCTTGTCTCTCTGTCCCAGTGGAAGCATCAGTCTTGTGATAACAACTTGGTGAGTCCTACCTACGACTGCATCTGAAATCTCTTGAGTCTTTGAGTTTGAGCTGGCGGGTAACTGATAGACTTTGCTACCGGAGAAAGCTTTAACGATTCTTTCCTGATAATCGTACAATCGTGTGTGATTAGCACTAGATTTAATGGTGTTTTTCTTGAAGCATCAGAGCATGAATGACGGCAGGCAGCTGCGAGCGACTTCTTCTAAATACAGCGTCTGTCCTGCAGTTAAACTCTCGTCTTTCTTTGGCATTAGTGACCCGGCTGAGGAGATATATTTGACGAACCCTTCATGGGCAGAGCGGGGTGTCGCTGATCGCTCTAGGCTATTATTACCTGACTATTCTAATGTGAAGTTGCAGTTATACCGAATTAATGAGTTTCTAATTTGCATAATTAAGTTTAGCTGACTAACGATTGGATAAAAGCATTCATGTAAATGCAGAACCGGATTCAAACTAGTCACTTATTTTCATTTTAGCGTAAGTTAAAGTTTTAGTAATTTTAATGTTTTCTGTTGTTATTTAAGTTAAAGTTAATTCATTTTAATGTGTTTTGTCATTTATTTTTAACTCCTTTTTTATGTGTTCGTTTTTAATTTTGTTGCTTTTAATATTTGTTTACATTTTTATTTTCCGTTTTCATTTTCCTTTTAGTTCGTTTTAGTCAATTTTATTATTTTTATTTTTATGTTCTACATCTTCATTTTAGCTATAATTGTTACATTTTGATGTGTGTTTGTATCATTTTTATTATAATTTTTTTATGTCTATTTTGTGATGTTGCAGACAAGTCATACCGCATTAATGAGTCTCTAATTTGCATAATTAAGTTTAGCTGACTAACGATTGGATAAAAGCATTCATGTAAATGCAGAACCGGATTCAAACTAGTCACTTATTTTCATTTTAGCGTAAGTTAAATTTTTTGTAATTTTAATGTTTTCAGTTGTTATTTAAGTTAAAGTTAATTCATTTTAATATGTTTTGTCATTTATGTATTTTGTAACTCTTGTTTTAATTTTTATTTTGTCGCGCGTTTCTGTAATTTTTATTAGTTTTTGTAATATTTTCAATTTGTTTACATTTTAATTAAGTTAGTTTTAGTCATTTTTATGTTCTCCATTTTCATTTTAGTTAAAATTGTTACATTTTAATGTGTGTTTTTATCTTTTTTTATGTCTATTTCTTTAGTTTCAGTTAGTTTGGTACTCCGGCAATTAGCTTTTTATATATTTTACTTCAAGTAACTAAAGTACGATCTTTGACCAAATAGCTGGTCTTATTTTTTTGACTCAAATTAGAATTTTTTTTACATTTATGCATTTAGCAGACGCTTTTATCCAAAGTGACTTACAGTGCATTCAGGTTATACATGTTTTTGTCAGTACATGTGTTCCCTGGGAATCGAACCCACAACCTTTGCGCTGCTAACGCAATGCTCTACCACTGAGCCACAGGAACCATGTGACCAAATTATTTATGACCAAATTAGACCGTTTTTTATGCACCTGATTTCAGAAAAGAAACCAATTAGATGATAGTGTGTGGTTTATGCACTGATGTAAAATCAGTGTAGAAACCGTGTTTATCAGTGCTTTTGGTTCTTGTTCTCTGCGTCTCTGACCTTGTCGTGATGTTTCCTTCACAGACCAACCAGAAAACCAACCATGTGCGACGACGAGGAAGTTACCGCTCTTGTGTGCGACAACGGCTCTGGCTTGGTCAAGGCTGGGTTTGCCGGAGATGACGCTCCCCGTGCTGTCTTCCCCTCCATTGTTGGCAGACCCCGTCACCAGGTGCGAACACATCTGCAGAACACACACAGGCTTTATAGAGGACATCCTCACTAAACACGCTTCTCTCTCATCAGGGTGTGATGGTGGGTATGGGTCAGAAGGACAGCTACGTCGGTGACGAGGCTCAGAGCAAGAGAGGTATCTTGACTCTGAAGTACCCCATCGAGCACGGCATCATCACTAACTGGGACGATATGGAGAAGGTACTTTTTACAGTAATAATTATAGTTCAATGCTAAATGAAAGAAGAAGTTATAGTTAAATGCATAATGCAATGCAATAATAAATTATAGTTAAATGCATAATGCAATAATAAATGCAATATTAAATTATAGTTAAATGCATATTGAAATAATAAATTATAGTTAAATTAATAATGCAATAATAAATTAAAGTTAAATGCATAATGCAATAATAAAATAATGCAATAATAAATGCAATAATAAATTATAGTTAAATGCACAATGCAATAATAAAATAATGCAATATTAAATGAAATAATACATTATAGTTAAATGCATTATACAATAATAAATTATAGTTAAATGCGTTATACAATAATAAATTATAGTTAAATGCACAATGAAATAATAAAATAATGCAATAATAAATGCAATAATAAATTATAGTTAAATGCACAATACAATAATAAAATAATGCAATGATAAATGCAATAATAAAGTATAGTTAAATACATATTGTAATAATAAAATAATGCAATAATAAATTATAGTTAAATTAATAATGCAATAATAAATTATAGTTAAATGCATAATGCAATAATAAATGCAAGAATAAAGTAAAGTTGAATGCACAATGCAATAATAAAATAATGCAATAATAAAGTATAGTTGAATGCATAATAAATGCAATAATAAAGTATAGTTGAATGCATAATAAATGCAATAATAAAGTATAGTTGAATGCATAATAAATGCAATAATAAAGTATAGTTGAATGCATAATAAATGCAATAATAAAGTCTAGTTGAATGCATAATAAATGCAATAATAAAGTCTAGTTGAATGCATAATATATGCAATAATAAAGTATAGTTGAATGCATAATAAATGCAATAATCTAGTTGAATGCATAATAAATGCAATAATAAAGTATAGTTGAATGCATAATAAATGCAATAATAAAGTCTAGTTGAATGCATAATAAATGCAATAATAAAGTATAGTTGAATGCATAATAAATGCAATAATAAAGTCTAGTTGAATGCATAATAAATGCAATAATAAAGTATAGTTAAATGCATATTGTAATAATAAGCTATAGTTGAATGCATGCATCTCGCGTCGTGATAACACAATCCCCTGTGCTGTTCAGATCTGGCACCACACCTTCTACAATGAGCTGCGTGTGGCCCCTGAGGAGCACCCAACCCTGCTCACCGAGGCCCCTCTCAACCCCAAGGCCAACAGAGAGAAGATGACTCAGGTACTGGTGAAGTCTGACGGGTTCTTACAGAGATAGAGTCGGACTGCTTCATAACACGCTCCTGCTTTACTCTCGCAGATCATGTTTGAGACCTTCAACGTCCCTGCCATGTATGTGGCCATCCAGGCTGTGCTGTCCCTGTACGCTTCCGGCCGTACCACCGGTTAGTGCTTATGACCATGCTCTGTTATAACAAAGAGAGAAATCTATATCATATCATGCAATTAATGCAGTGCTATAAATGCAATTAGCTGTAAGAAAAAAGTTCCCAAGTCAAACATTTGACCATTAAATCTTAAATCTAATATCCTAATTATTATTATTTATTTAGATAATTTTTTGCATCGGAATAATTTCTTGCTTTAAGAGCTACAATCAGATTCAGTTTGATAGTAATTCTCTGTGATGTCCTGCAGGGGGGGGGGGGGGGGGGGGGTAATTATTGGGGGGGTAATTATTTAGGTTTTGTGAAACATTGGAATAATATACAAATTATAATAATATACTTTTATCTTTTTCACAAGTAACTTGTTTTTATTTTTATATTTTCGATTTTAATTATAATTTTAGTTAAAGGTTTAGTAATTTAGTTTTGCCATTTTTATTAGTTTTTTTATATCTAGAAATCATTTAGATTTTTTTTCCCTTTTCATATTAGTTAAAGTTTTAGTAAACTGTCTTTTGTCAATTTGAATAGGTTTTTAATATAACATATATAAAATCAATTTATTATAATTATGATTATTATGCATTGGAATGGTTTCTGTTTCGATGTAATTCCTTGTTTTGTCCTGCAGGGGGGGGGGGGTCATAAGTGAAAACATCTCTTTTTTATTTCATTAGATATGTTGGAATCATATAACAATTATTATCATATACTTTTAATAATACTTTTAATTACTTTATATACATGTATATATTCCGTTTTAATTATAATTTTAGTTAAATGTTTAGTAATTTAGTTATATGTTGTGTAACTTTTATTTATTTTTTCATGTTTTTAATTCGTTCTCATCTTGGCAACGAACATTCATATCACTAAAATATCAATATTAATAATTATCAAATCTTTATTTCTTTCAAGTTTTATGAAGTCCCGTCTCATTCCACTTTTGGAACATTATATCAAACATTTATCGAACACGTGTTATCATTTTATTCAGAAAAAAATAGCCTATTAAATCATGACAATAGCGTTATTGTTTATCGCCCAGCTCTCGATGAAATAAATACGGTTTATATGTATTTCTTATATAACGTATTTTTTATGGTTTTAGTTTTGGTTATCGATAATAACCCAGATATGATCCTTTAGTGATGTTTTCAACTCATTAGTGTAAAAATGCAATTTATTTTGTGTTTGTTTGTTTATTTGACACGGGTTACTGTATCACATGGGCTCTATTATTAACTAAACTGCATTAATTGTTTGGGACTACGGCTGCCTGTATTTATCACGAGCGCTATGATACACTTACACGCGTCGATAGCTTTAATGCTGCCTGTGTAAGATTATCATCTGTCAGGTGTGACTGCTGTGTTCACGATCATCGGTCATTTACCCACGCTGTCCTCCGCAGGTATCGTGCTGGACGCCGGTGACGGTGTGACCCACAACGTCCCAGTCTATGAGGGTTACGCCCTGCCCCACGCCATCATGCGTCTGGATCTGGCCGGTCGCGATCTGACTGACTATCTCATGAAGATCCTGACTGAGAGAGGCTACTCTTTCGTGACAACAGGTGAGTGGCGCTTCAGTTTGGGAGGACAGGTGTGAACGCAGCACGAGCTGACGCGTGAATCTTACCTCTCCTCAGCTGAGCGTGAGATCGTGCGTGACATCAAGGAGAAGCTCTGCTATGTGGCTCTGGACTTCGAGAACGAGATGGCCACCGCCGCCTCCTCCTCCTCTCTGGAGAAGAGCTACGAGCTGCCCGACGGTCAGGTGATCACCATCGGTAACGAGCGTTTCCGCTGCCCCGAGACCCTTTTCCAGCCTTCCTTCATTGGTGAGTCTTACTTCGATGGTCTTTAGAGACTATTACTGATCGGTGTTGTTGACTGAACACGCAACATCCACCTCACCTCTCAGGTATGGAGTCCGCTGGCATCCATGAGACCGCCTACAACAGCATCATGAAGTGCGACATTGACATCCGTAAGGATCTGTACGCCAACAACGTCTTGTCCGGTGGTACCACCATGTACCCTGGTATTGCTGACCGTATGCAGAAGGAGATCACCGCTCTGGCCCCCAGCACCATGAAGATCAAGGTGAGATGCATTCAACGACGCGACTCAATCAATGCATGCAGCAAATGATCAAACATTTACTTTGAAGTGCATTTGAATAAAAGCATTAGCCAAATGCATTCATGTAAATATTTGTGATTCAATGTAGTATTGCACATCTGTAAAGCCATAGACGTATTCAATATAACTGTCAAAAACAATCAACATTACATGCATTGGTAGCACTTTACAATAAGGTCCTATTAGTTAATGTTAGTTGATGCATTAATTAATAAATTTGTTACTTAATACAAATGCAACTGTTCATTTTGAGTTCATGACAGCTCATTTGAGTTCCACGTTAAATATTACAATGCAATTTTTGAGTTTAATAATGTACACTGAAAAAAAAAATTCACTATTAATTACAAAGAAATGGCAAGTTGCACATTGAACTAAATGCAACATTTTGAAGTAAAAAAAAGCTGAAACATAATCCAATAATCTTTGTTTTATTTACAATAAAAAAAAAAAACATGTTTTACAGTGTATTAGTAACATGATCTAAATACTTTAGACGTATTCTCATTCTTAGTTCTTAGTAAAACCTTATTATAAAGTGTCACCAATCTCTAGTAATGTAGAAAAAATTGTTCAAATGATGAGCCGCTCTTCCCATGTTAGACTGTTAGTTACTCTGAGTTCAAGACACTAACCGTCTCTCGTCTCTCTGTAGATCATTGCTCCTCCTGAGTGTTACTCTGAGTTCAAGACACTAACCGTCTCTCGTCTCCTGTAGATCATTGCTCCTCCTGAGTGTTACTCTGAGTATAAGACACTAACCGTCTCTCGTCTCTCTGTAGATCATTGCTCCACCTGAGCATTACTCAGAGTATAAGACACTAACCGTCTCTCGTCTCTCTGTAGATCATTGCTCCACCTGAGTGTTACTCTGAGTATAAGACACTAACCGTCTCTCGTCTCTCTGTAGATCATTGCTCCTCCTGAGTGTTACTCTGAGTTCAAGACACTAACCGTCTCTCGTCTCCTGTAGATCATTGCTCCTCCTGAGTGTTACTCTGAGTATAAGACACTAACCGTCTCTCGTCTCTCTGTAGATCATTGCTCCTCCTGAGTGTTACTCTGAGTTCAAGACACTAACCGTCTCTCGTCTCTCTGTAGATCATTGCTCCACCTGAGCGTTACTCAGAGTATAAGACACTAACCGTCTCTCGTCTCTCTGTAGATCATTGCTCCACCTGAGCGTTACTCAGAGTATAAGACACTAACCGTCTCTCGTCTCTCTGTAGATCATTGCTCCTCCTGAGCGTTACTCGGAGTATAAGACACTAACCGTCTCTCTCTGTAGATCATTGCTCCACCTGAGCGTTACTCAGAGTATAAGACACTAACCGTCTCTCGTCTCTCTGTAGATCATTGCTCCTCCTGAGCGTTACTCAGAGTATAAGACACTAACCGTCTCTCGTCTCTCTGTAGATCATTGCTCCACCTGAGCGTTACTCGGAGTATAAGACACTAACCGTCTCTCGTCTCTCTGTAGATCATTGCTCCACCTGAGCGTTACTCAGAGTATAAGACACTAACCGTCTCTCGTCTCTCTGTAGATCATTGCTCCACCTGAGCGTTACTCGGAGTATAAGACACTAACCGTCTCTCGTCTCTCTGTAGATCATTGCTCCACCTGAACGTTACTCGGAGTATAAGACACTAACCGTCTCTCGTCTCTCTGTAGATCATTGCTCCACCTGAACGTTACTCGGAGTATAAGACACTAACCGTCTCTCGTCTCTCTGTAGATCATTGCTCCACCTGAGCGTAAGTACTCCGTCTGGATCGGCGGCTCCATCCTGGCTTCTCTGTCCACCTTCCAGCAGATGTGGATCACCAAGCAGGAGTACGACGAGGCCGGTCCTTCCATCGTCCACAGAAAGTGCTTCTAAACCAACAACAATCTCTCAGTCTCAGCCGTACATTAGTACCGTCTCTTTTACTGTATATACATGTAATGTTGTAATAAAAACAGATAACTGATAACAGAGAACAGTGTGTTGAGTGATCACTTGCATGGTATTTTATTATTTGCATGACTGCATCAACCCAAAATGCATTGGATTAAATAATGCAAAAATAAAATAAATACAGAAGTACACAAAAAAAGTGTCAGTGCAATGGTACAGTGTTGATAGTCAATAATCAAATAAGTATTAAGACAATACATAAATATATATATTTGTTTTGTGGTTATAAAAACAGACCTAAGCCAACAACAGCCTTTAAAATAACTTAAAATGCATTATATAAAAACAATGAGGCTGAAAAACACAATAGAACCATCACAGAAAACACCATCACAAATACATTACAAATGGCATTACAAACCATCAACATTTAACCATTAAAAAAACATACAGACATGGTTTTCTGTAGTGTGTTTTGGGACATATTCCATTAGGATTTATTGGTTTTAATACGCCACCAATAGAAGGTGACCAATTACCAGTAGAGACCAACAACAGAGTCCATTACAGTTCCCATTAAAACCAATACAAGTCCCATTATAACCAGTAAAACCATTACAAATGTTGTGATAGTGTCTATTGTATTTTTTTCTTCAACATTACATGTTATAAATGCCTGTAAAGGGCACCAAAGGCCTGGTCATTGCTGTTGTTACACTTACGGACTATAATATCCTTGTTTAACAGGCTATTGACCAAACGTTTAATTCAAATATCCACTTAATTATTCATTTTTGGCCACCTTTTTGCTATAGATGACTGTCAGACTTTGTCTTCCTCTTCCTTGTGTTTCCACGTCCATATATGGTCCTTCCTGTTTCCTGTCATTAGTTCATTAATCCCCGTCTGTGTTTGATTACTCCTCACCTGTTGCTGTTTCCCCTGATTACGTTATGTGTTTATAAGCCCTGAGTTTCCCCTGAGTCTTTGTCCGTTAACTCGTCTATGTACGTCGATGTAGTTGTGTATCCTGTGTTCCTTCATTAAATCCCATTATTCCTCTTACCTCTCGTCTCCCGTGTCCTTCCCGCTACACGACCATGACAGATTAACGGACCATACAAGATGGAATTCACCGCCGTCCGCAGCTCACCGAGCCCGGCGTTCGCTGGAAGTCTGCCGCTGTTCGCAGAGGACCTTAGCCGCCATCCGCGGCTCGCCTAGCCCGCCATTCGTGGGAAATCAGCCACTGTTCGCAGCCAGCTCAAGCCCTCCACCGTTCGCGGCACAAGTAAGCCCGCTGGTGTCTCCGCTGGCCCTGCCCAGCTCATCTTCATCTCCGCTGGTCCCGTCCAGCTCATCTTCGTTTCCGCTGGTCCCATCCAGCTCATCTTCATCTCCGCTGGTCCTGCCCAGCTCATCTTCGCTGATCCCGCCCAGCTCATCTTCGTCTCCGCTGTTTCCGTCCAGTTCCGCGCTACCCGAGCGCCCCCTGGTGCCCCTGGGCTTGTTAGTGGATTATGAAGGGATGGTTTGGAGCCCAGCCCCAGAGCTTGCTCCTCGCCATCGCCCTCCGGTGCCAACTCCTCGCAAGTGCTCTCAAGTTCCTCCACTGGTCCTGCCCTGCTCATCTTCGTCTCCGCTAGTTCCGTCCAGCTCTCCAGAGCACCCACGAGAGTCAGAGCCGCCCGAGCGCCCCCGAGAGTCAGAGCCGCCTGAGCGCCCCCGAGAGTTGGTCCCGTCCAGCTCACCTTTGTCCCCGCTGGCACTGTCCAGTTCAGCGCTTCCAGAGCGCCCCCGAGAGTCAGCGCTACCCGAGCGCCCACGAGAGTCAGTGCTACCCGAGCGCCCACGAGAGTCAGCGCTACCTAGAGGTCTGCACGGGCTCAAAACTGAAGCCCGAACCCGGCCCGTACCCGAGATTGTCTGACCCAACCCGACCCGACCCGAGCGGCACAGTTAAATTTAGAGCCCAAACCCGACCCGAAATCCCCCCCCACAACGAATAGCCCAAAAAAAAAAAGGAAAGAGGCTGCATTTCACGATTGCATGCAAAGAAACGGATTAATCAAGGCTCTGCCATTTCACAAACATTTACCAGTTATGAAAGTTTGTGAACATCAGGTGCAGCGGTCGCATACATTCTGCCGAGTTTATGAATTTTGTATGGACAAGAATATAATTCTTCCACCGTTTATGGTTTATGGTCATTTTTTGTCAGTTAAGGCTCGTTAGCATTCTGTCTACTTTAAATCAGCATAAGATCTTAAATAAGATTGTATTTATTTGAATGCATTAATAATTTATTTGAATTAGCGAGAGAGAGAGAGAGAGACCGAGAGAGAAGGGGGTATGAATGTTGCGCGTGCATGTGAACCTGCGTCTGCGCGTCTCTCTCTACAAGCAATGAGGCTTAGTTACTTCAAAAACAGCGATTTTGCCGCCTCATTGCAGATAAATATAATGTTGTGACTTGCGAGTCAGTAGCCTGTCAGAGCTATTTTACTAATAAAAGTTTCCGTGCTGTTTGTGCTCTGAGTCTGCGCGATCGCTGATATCTGTGTGCAATGTGTGTGCGTGCATCTATGAAAGCAGCGAAGCCTCTGCATATAGTTTTGGTTTAACTACAAACCCGAACCCGACCCGAGCCCGAGGCTATCCATTAAACATTAACCCGAAACCCGACCCGAACCCGCGGGTCCCGAAATACTTTCGGGTTTTTTAAACTCTAGCGCTTCCAGAGCGCCCCCGAGAGTCAGCGCTTCCAGAGCGCCCCCAAGAGTTGGTCCCGTCCAGCTCACCTTTTCCTCCGCTGGTCCCATCCAGCTCGCCTTCCGCGCTTCCAGAGCACCCGTCCAGCAAGCAATCCCCCCAATAAATTTTTTTGGGGGGCTACCCACCATGGCCCACGGCGGCCCCGGACTCGTCATGGCCCACGGACGATCCGCCATGGCCGCCCGCCTGTCCGGGTTCCAGGTCCTTTGAGACCTCCAGAGCGCTCCCCCCCCCCTCCTTTGGATGTTATACGGCGCGGGACGCGCCTTTTGGGAGGGGGGGGTTATAATGTCAGACTTTGTCTTCCTCTTCCTTGTGTTTCCATGTCCATATATGGTCCTTCCTGTTTCCTGTCATTAGTTCATTAATCCCCGTCTGTGTTTGATTACTCCTCACCTGTTGCTGTTTCCCCTGATTACGTTATGTGTTTATAAGCCCTGAGTTTCCCCTGAGTCTTTGTCCGTTAACTCGTCTATGTACGTCGATGTAGTTGTGTATCCTGTGTTCCTTCATTAAATCCCATTATTCCTCTTACCTCTCGTCTCCCGTGTCCTTCCCGCTACACGACCATGACAGCTTAACGGACCATACAAGATGGAATTCACCGCCGTCCGCACCTCACCGAGCCCGGCGTTCGCTGGAAGTCTGCCGCTGTTCGCGGAGGAGCGCCGCCGCCGCCCGCAGTTCATCCTGGTCTGCAGTTCGCAGAGGACCTTAGCCGCCATCCGCGGCTCGCCTAGCCCGCCATTCCTGGGAAATCAGCCCTCCACCGTTCGCGGCACAAGTAAGCCCGCTGGTGTCTCCGCTGGCCCTGCCCAGCTCATCTTCATCTCCGCTGGTCCCGTCCAGCTCATCTTCGTTTCCGCTGGTCCCATCCAGCTCATCTTCATCTCCGCTGGTCCTGCCCAGCTCATCTTCGCTGATCCCGCCCAGCTCATCTTCGTCTCCGCTGTTTCCGTCCAGTTCCGCGCTACCCGAGCGCCCCCTGGTGCCCCTGGGCTTGTTAGTGGATTATGAGGGGATGGCTTGGAGCCCAGCCCCAGAGCTTGCTCCTCGCCATCGCCCTCCGGTGCCAACTCCTCGCAAGTGCTCTCAAGTTCCTCCACTGGTCCTGCCCAGCTCATCTTCATCTCCGCTGGTTCCGTCCAGCTCTCCAGAGCACCCACGAGAGTCAGAACCGCCCGAGCGCCCCCGAGAGTCAGAGCCGCCTGAGCGCCCCCGAGAGTTGGTCCCGTCCAGCTCACCTTTGTCCCCGCTGGCACTGTCCAGTTCAGCGCTTCCAGAGCGCCCCCGAGAGTCAGCGCTACCCAAGCGCCCACGAGAGTCAGTGCTACCCGAGCGCCCACGAGAGTCAGCGCTACCTAGAGGTCTGCACGGGCTCAAAACTGAAGCCCGAACCCGGCCCGTACCCGAGATTGTCTGACCCAACCCGACCCGACCCGAGCGGCACAGTTAAATTTAGAGCCCGAACCCGACCCGAAATCCCCCCCCACAACGAATAGCCCCCCCAAAAAAAGGAAAGAGGCTGCATTTCACGATTGCATGCAAAGAAACGGATTAATCAAGGCTCTGCCATTTCACAAACATTTACCAGTTATGAAAGTTTGTGAACATCAGGTGCAGCGGTCGCATACATTCTGCCGAGTTTATGAATTTTGTATGGACAAGAATATAATTCTTCCACCGTTTATGGTTTATGGTCATTTTTTGTCAGTTAAGGCTCGTTAGCATTCTGTCTACTTTAAATCAGCATAAGATCTTAAATAAGATTGTATTTATTTGAATGCATTAATAATTTATTTGAATTAGCGAGAGAGAGAGAGAGAGGCCGAGAGAGAAGGGGGTATGAATGTTGCGCGTGCATGTGAACCTGCGTCTGCGCGTCTCTCTCTACAAGAGTCAGTAGCCTGTCGAAGCTATTTTACTAATAAAAGTTTCCGTGCTGTTTGTGCTCTGAGTCTGCGCGATCTCTGATATCTGTGTGCAATGTGTGTGCGTGCATCTATGAAAGCAGCGAAGCCTCTGCATATAGTTTTGGTTTAGCTACAAACCCGAACCCGAACCCGACCCGAGCCCGAGGCTATCCATTAAACATTAACCCGAAACCCGACCCGAACCCCAGACCTCCAGAGCGCTCCCCCCCCCCTCCTTTGGATGTTATACGGCGCGGGACGCGCCTTTTGGGAGGGGGGGGTTATAATGTCAGACTTTGTCTTCCTCTTCCTTGTGTTTCCACGTCCATATATGGTCCTTCCTGTCATTAGTTCATTAATCCCCGTCTGTGTTTGATTACTCCTCACCTGTTGCTGTTTGTTTATAAGCCCTGAGTTTCCCCTGAGTCTTTGTCCGTTAACTCGTCTATGTACGTTGATGTAGTTGTGTATCCTGTGTTCCTTCATTAAATCCCATTATTCCTCTTACCTCTCGTCTCCCGTGTCCTTCCCGCTACATGACCATGACAATGACACAGCCTTTATAATTTCTTCAACAAAAAACATGTGGACATCACAACCCTTACAAAAATTTACCATGTAGTAAAACTGCTTAGTTTTCTTTTGTGTGGTTTCTGAATGCTTGAGATGATAAACTCAATCAGACACCTGTATTACCGCCATAGGTCTGTCTAGAGATACAATTTTGTAAATAATACAATTTAATTACACATTATTTATTTACTTTTATGTTTTACTTAAGTTCTATATTGACCCCTATATTAGGTGTTTTGAGGGGGGCACAACTATAAAGTCCTACTTAGGGCACATTTGGCTTCCAGCAGCGGTCCTGATAAAGATGTCTCCACGATCTGCTTTTGAAGAAATATCATTATACCGCCGTATCAATATACTGTACAGCACCACAGACATTCACATCAGTTAGAAGATATTCTGAACAAGGTGTAAAACCAAACCGTTGCTGGTCCACATTGACTTTGACTGTGTTGGGAACACTGTGGACACGCTACTGTTTGGTTTTCCACCTTCTTCAGAATAGTGTTTATGTTTAGCAGAAGAAGACACTCAGAGTTAAAACTACTTTTGAGTAAATGAAGGTATGAAAATAAAACACTAGCCTAGTTTAATTCTTGAGTGAATTATTCCTTTAATGTTAATAAAACACCAAACACAAAAAGAAAAATCACTCACTAGTCTTGACTGAAAAACTTTAATACAGTTTCTTTAATAGAAATCAATCTATATAGTGTTTTATTTTTATATTTGTTCATGCAGTTTCTTGAATGCTCTGCTAAATACACCTATTGTACCTGAAACTAAAACACGGTTTATTTTATTTGTATATTATGTGTATTTGTAATGTGTGTCTTTGTTCTCATTTTTAATAACAAAGATAAAATAATGACGACTATTTTTATCTTCACCCACTTTGGCCTAAATATCTGCCATACTTTTATATATTGCGTTACCTTAAAAGTCTTTGTCTTTATAAAAGGAAAATTAGTTTGGCTGTGATGCTCAAACAGCTTCAAAATAGAAAAACCAACATGACAAAGAATCATGTTAAAATCGTGAATTAGATTAAATTCGGTTTGTGATTGTGCCCCTCCGGAGGCCTGTGCATGCCACTGTGTGTGTGTGATATTAAATATGTATGGGAGCCTGTTTCTGCCACGGTATAAAAACAAAAAAACATTAAGGTTAATTATTTATTTATTGCAATTATGAAATATAAAAGTATAAAATGCATAAACAAACTGCAAGATATAAACTCAGAATTGTGAGATATAAACAAGCAAAGATGAAAAGTCTCAATTGTGAGATAAAAAATGATTTATTATATTTATAATTATGCATTTAGCAGATGCTTTTATCCAAAGTGACTTACAGGCGATACGTTTTTTATCACAATGTATTTGCTTATTAGTTTTTATAAAAAAAATAGTTTTGTGGGGGGAAAAACAAGCAAGAATTTCAAGAAAAGGTCAGAATTGAACGATAATAAGTTGCAAATACCTTTTCCGAGGCGGAAATGAGCTTCCATACTTATTTAAGGAAATGCAATGCATTATATATTTTATTTTGGGGAAAACATTGGCCCGGCTATACAGACAGGGCTTTGATTAAGCCAGATCAATTAAGACATTTAAGTAACTCCAGATAAAACAGTACTGATGTGTATCTTGAGACAAAACTGACTTATTTTAAAACCAGTCTGTACAAGTTTTGTTCAGATAAAACACTTTACATGCACTTTAGTCCAGGACTAGGCTTAAACCTCGTCTGTGATACTGTGGTAGTACCGTGGTATTCTTTAAGTATCATGTAAATAACTAAATGACATAAACTTGCATGAAAAGCCTGTGTCCAGGGACTGTGGATGAAAATGGCTAATTCTGGTGCATTTATAGAAATGTTTTATTAATGTGCAATGTTAACTAAACAAATACAATTGGGGGAATAAATGGTACACGTAAAACAAGGGAAAACAAACAACAATCAGATTTGGTTAAATACTAGCTATGTAAATATGTAGCAACCTTTGTAAAATGAACCTGTATCAAATCAGCAGTTCAGCTGAATCATACGGCACTTATTGCCGAGCACTAGTGCAGACTTGTTGGGCAACGCTTTCAAGAAACGTATGATATTAAGTTGCAGGTCAGAAACAAACGCGCATAGTGTCGCTTTAACCATCTGCTGCGCCATCAATCACGCGTGTCACGCAGAGGAGGGGCGGGTCCAGCCCTCACGTGACTCATCACGAGCCAATCAGCGTGCAGGGAACGCGTGACGTAGGCAGGGCGAAATTTGAACGTGTTTTTCCGAGCTGCCGTTGTGAACAGGAAATAAAGCGGACAGAGAAAAACAAACACTGCATTTATATGGTGATATTTAGACTTTAATGCGCGGTTTTCATTATATAATATGATGTTTAGGCGCAGCAGAGCCGGGAAACGAGATATGAGAGGAGTTTGGTGACTTTGATCGGTTGTTTTTATTGAAACGTGTTAAGCGGAACTCTGAGGAGAAATCAGTTTGTGTTTACCACACGTTTATTTCGCTTGTTTTTAAACCTAAAGTCTCATATCGAGCCGGTTTTATCCGTCATAATGAAGGTTTTGGAGAGAAATGTGCTTCGTCTGGCCGTCGTTCAGCATCTTCGCTCGGTTTATGGGATAAAAATCAAAAACTGGAATAAAACCCGAAATAAACAGACATCGACGAACACGGTGAGTTCATAAGACGTCATGAAATATTGATTTTTGTAATGAAAATATTGCTTGTTTTGTCAATCTAATGTCTCAAATGTTAGCGAGCTTACTATGAAGACAGCAGCATAGTTCAGATGCGATTCAGAAATACTGTAACATTCATTAATACACTTTATATGTGTCACATTCATTAATAAACTGTATATGTGTCACATTCATTAATACACTTATATGTGTCACATTCATTAATAAACTGTATATGTGTCACATTCATTAATAAACAGGCGAATACAACGCTCAGAAATGCTGTGTAGATCACTAATTATTGAGATCCCTGCACTATATCTGTGTTTTATGATTAATGCTCCATATGCATTATTTGTGATTATTGTGTTGCTAGCGTTACTGGGTCAGTTTCATCTATTGAGCTGATCAGAATCACACCAAATGATTGATCAAGGTCCTGTGCATGAGCTTTATTATTTATCTTAAACATGAATATGTGTTTCCAAGATTTAAAAAATCATAAACGCATTACAGAACAACACACATATTCTATACCAGGCCTGTGTGTGTGGCTGGTTTAATCACAGCAGGACATGTGATTAATTACAGTTTGATTCTGGTCTTGTGAGAGTGGTTTTCAAACACACAGAGCTGGTCTTGTTCATGCTGGTCCTTCATTACCTGAACAGATCTTTCTTGTCTTTCTAGGTGAGGGTGTTTGGAGTTGCCCTTGAAAGTCTGCCACACTGTCATGTGCTAGACTACGGTGACATTCCCTGGTAAGACCGAGTCAAACATTTACTTGCATACAGATGCCTTTTAATATATGTGACCCTCTCTGTGAAAACCCAGATAAAGTCATTTTTTTGTGATTTTAGCTATTTTCACAAAAAAAAAAAATCCTTCATAAGGTAAAAAAAAACATTTTGTGAAAATGTAACCTTAATATTGACTGAGTAAGGTCATGTTAAAGATTGAAATCAAACTTTGATGCTTGCTCTCTCATAATTCGATTTTGAGACTTTAGCCTGGATTTCACAGAGAGGGTCACGTATGGAAAACCATCAAAGTGAACCAAAAACATTGATTTGAGACAAACACGTGTCTAAACGGCACCATTTACCAGCTATTTACAACCGTCTGGAGGTGAAACGATGTGAACAGCATCGCTTTGGTGTGAATGGGTTTAAATGCTAGAAACAGAGGAGCTGATTGACCCTCAAAGTGAAGATGTGTTCGGCTCAGCCATGGGTTGCACTAAAATAAAGTACGGTTAAACAATGTTTTGGGATACAGGGATAATGGAGTGCAGTACGACTATCCCTGGAATGTGGTTAAGCTCGAAACACGAAATCAGCTCAATATATATGGCAAAACAATGTCTAATTAAAGCATTTATAACACATTAATAGAAATATTTTGCTTGATGTGGCACATTTATCCTACTTTCTTTTTTATGTGATTTGTATTATTTTTAATATTTCCTTATTTTACTATTTGATATGTATTTATATTTGATGTAATAGCCCTATATTTTATTTTATTTAACCTAAATATCCCTATCTTTAATTCATACTTGTATTTTATTATAGAGCAAATCAATATAATTTTATATATTTGCCCTATATTTCCCTGTATTTGAATATTTTGTTCGGTTTTATTTTATTTATATTCTATATATTTTATTAATATTTTATGAATTTACAATTAAATATTTTATTGGCTCATTATTTCCTTGTTTTATTTTACACTTATATTTATTTTTCATATTTCCCTGTATTTCAATATTTTGTTCAGTTTTATTTTCTATATATGTTATGAATTTGCCATTTTATTTTTTAGTGGCCCATTATTTCCTTGTATTATTTTTATTTTATTATTTTACACTAATATTTATTTTTCATATTGCCCTATATTTTATTTATTTATTTACTATAATTATTGTGCATTCCCTGTATATTTATATTTTTGTATATTTTGTGTTTTCCCTGTATTTTATGTATTTTTAGATTTGGTGTATTTTCCTGATATTGCCCTGTATTATATTTATTTATAATTATTTGCTATATAATAAATTTTATGTATTTTCCCTGTATTTAATGATTTTTAGATTTGGATGTATTTCCCTAATATTGCCCTGTATTTTATTTATTTATAGGTATTTGCTATATAATTTATTTTATGTTTTATATATTTTCCCTGTATTTTCTTACTTTTAGGTTTGATGTATTTTCCTGATATTGCCCTGTATTTTATTTATTTATATTTATTTGCTTTAATTAATTTATTGTATTTTCCCTGTATTTAATGATTTTTAGATTTGATGTATTTCCCTGATATTGCCCTGTATTTTATTTATTTATATTATTTGCTATAATTGATTTATTGTATTTTCCCTGTATTGAATGATTTTTAGGTTTGATGTATTTCCCTGATATTGCCCTGTATTTTATTTATTTATATTTATGTGCTATAATTAGTTTGTTGTATTTTCCCTGTATTTAATGATTTTTAGATTTGGTGTATTTCCCTGATATTGCCCTGTATTTTATTTATTTATATTTATTTGCTATAATTAATTTGTTGTATTTTCCCTGTATTTAATGATTTTTAGATTTGGTGTATTTCCCTGATATTGCCCTGTATCATATTGTATTATTATTTGTCCTGCGTGTGTATGTGGTGTTAACGCGTCTCAATCTCCGTCAGCTTCATAGCAGATGTTTGTACGGGCCTCATGGATCATTTGGACACCGAGGGTCTCTTCAGAAAGTCCGGCTCTGTTGTGCGGGTCAAGAGTCTCCGGGTGAGTGATCTCCGCTTCGGTTCACTGAGAGACTCTCAGTGAGGCGGTATTTAACGTATTGTTTTGACCCTGTAGGCCAAACTGGACCAGGGCGAGGACTGTCTGTCCACTGCTCTCCCGCTGGACGTGGCTGGACTTCTGAAGCAGTTTTTCCGTGAGCTCCCCGAGCCGGTTCTGACCGTAGACTTGCACAGTGCTTTCCTGAAGGCCCAGGAGCTGCCCGCGGAAGAGGAGAGGACCTCGGCCACGGTCCTGCTGTCCTGCGTGCTGCCCGACAGGAATTTAAACGCACTGCGTTACTTCTTCAGTTTCCTACAGAGCGTCTCCCAGCGGTACGATGCCGAGCAATGTTTCTGTGTTGTGTCTCGAATGGCTCTTTTGTGTTTGAACACATGTGAAGTGTGTGTGTACTGCTCCTTTCTTTCAGATGTGCTGAGAATAAGATGGACAGCAGTAATCTCTCGGTCATCTTTGCACCCAATCTCTTTCACTGTGGAGACGGCGGGGACAAACTGAGCAGCAGCACAGAGAAGAGACTCAAGCATCAGGCAGCGGCTGTGCAGTGTCTCATAGACAACGCTCAGCACCTGGGTATGTGTGCCTTCCATGTAACTACATCATGAAAACATTTGATTTGAATCTGATTAATCCATAAAGTAGTCAATCATGTAAATCAGACATTCCCACTTTGCCAACATTGGTAACTTGACAAATACTGACAAAAAAACAATTTATAGCCTGTGAAGTAAATGTATAGTACGTCTAAATGCATAAATGTATTTTTTAGCAAGTGAACACCTTATAAAATAGTTGATATTTACTTGAAGTCCACTGTGATTTTAAAGTTGATATTTCAATAATTACACGAAACATGTTCATGATTAAACACATTTCATGGTTTTCTGGTGGTTTTCTGGTGTTTAGTAATAGTCACATGCAGGTAAACAAAGTTTCAATTGTTATTTTTTAACCTCTTATTTTGAA
Organism: Schizopygopsis pylzovi; assembly: GCA_027422435.1. Lineage (NCBI taxonomy): Eukaryota > Metazoa > Chordata > Actinopteri > Cypriniformes > Cyprinidae > Schizopygopsis > Schizopygopsis pylzovi. Next base: position 1,071,183 of record CM049829.1, on the reverse strand, counting down.
ACATTTGTTTTTTTAATAGATTAATAGCTTTCAGTCAACTTTAGTTTGGGAAACACTGATGTAAACGCATCATATCTGCTGGGTCAAATCCAAGTGTGTCTCTAATTTTGAGCGGCTTTTTTTATTCCACCTTAATCAGCAAAAACACCACTATTACTATTTAATCAATTCTCGGCTCATTTTTACAGTATTCATGGATTCTGAAGACATTATTTTATGCCTAATCCTCCTGACTTTCACTTATTCTTAAATGATACATTTTGAATATTTATTTTTAACATTAAAACCTAAACTTTTGACTTAAGTGCTGTAAAGCTGATACATATCATTTGAAACATCATCATTCTTATTGAATGAAAAACTGTACATGTAATTGTTATTATTATTATATAGATGGTTTCAACGGCTGCAACATAAACAAACGTTACTGTGTGTGTTTGTGGCCCTAACTTAACTTCCGGTAGACGTCCAAATAGAATCAATAACAACAGCTAAGTCCCTCTGGAGGAGATTATTGTTTTATAACGAGCAAAATATGTTTGCTTCGTAAATCAGACGGACTGAGATGCAGCGATAGCTACTTGGACAGGACTTATTAAAAATGCAAATTCACTTTCTGACCGCAGGAGGTGCTTAAAAGCGGGAGAAATAACGTTAATGTAAGAGGTTTAGCCCGGTAACGGCTGTAAACTGAGCTGCTTTATCAGACATATAACATGCAAGATGACATCAGACAGTGTTCCTTCAGAAATACAGTGATATATCTCGTTTTGATTTTTAAACGTGCATTACGTGCTCATGTTTATTCAACAAAGCCTTTTGGGAAAGTGTTGATATTGTGGCGGGTCGCCACGAATAAATGCATGTATGTGAAACACATCCCACAATACAACAACCTGAGCTTAACTTCATTACTCATCACTTTAACTGTGTTTAACGGCGCCACTAACAGCCCGATATACAAACACAGACCGTGCAGCATCGAGTTAGGTAACATTAGGCCTCTTTCAAATCAGCAGATTGTTTTTTTTTTTCAAGATGCATGAAATCGAATTGAAGCTTTGAGATGTTTTGTAAATGTGAACACGCTAATGATGAATGTCAGCGGGAGGAATTCTCTTTACAGCTAACCCACCTCACTGAGCCGTTATGGGTTGTTGTTTTAGGTGTGGTTCCTCCGTTCCTGATGGAGAAGGTTCCAGTCATGTTGGGTTGTGATTCTGGAGTGTTTTCTCCGTCGTCTTCGTCTCTAGAAGAGAGTAGCACTAACTCAGACCTGAAGAAGAGCAACAGACGCAGTTTAGGAGGTAAGCACCATGTCTACAGTCATAACACGTCCTTGGGAAATCACATCACATGACTGGTTTGAAGGAAGTTTAATAATTAGTTGAGTGGGTTTGTTTTGTATTCCAGACATGGTAAACGGAGCTCTGAATAAGTTTAAAACTAGTAGAACCCCAACAAATACCCCTCAGTCTGATGGAGCAGGTGGGTAATGTTCTCATCAGACTTCACTGCATGTAGATCAGCTTCTCCTCTTCACGTCATGAGCACGTGCGGTCGTCAGTTTCTTTATTATTGAGTTTAAGATGCTTTGTCTGTGCCTGCTTTCATGCATCATGTAGATGGGTCACTCACTGTTGGTAACATACAGCTTGATATTTCTCTTTCAGCGCTTATAAGAATGTGTTTCCTCTACTTTTAAATCATTTCTGCTCGATTCTCGAAGCTTTCTTTGTCATTCTGAACTTTGTGCTTTGAAAACGGCTTTTGTGTTGAATCTGTAGTATTTAGACTAGATTGGAATAATTGCATTTTCTTATTTTTTTTTTGGAAGAGGTCTCTTCTGCTCACCAAGGCTGCATTTATTTGAGTAAAAATATTATTATAATTTAAAACAGCAGTTTTCTATGTTAATATCTGTTAAACTGTCATTTATTTCTGTATTTTCAGCATCATTACTGCAGTCTTCAGTGTCACATGATCTTCAGAAATCATAATAATATACTGATTTATTATCAAATATCAGCAATCAGGGACAAAAAGAGCATTAATACAAATCTTTATTAATAATTGTGACCCTGGAGCACAAAAGCAGTCATAAGCAGCACAGGTATATTTGTAGCAGTAGCCAAAAATACATTGTATGAGTCAAAATTATTGATTTTTCTTTTGTCAAAAATCATTAGGCAAGGCAAGTTTATTGATATAGCACATTTCATACACAGTGGTAATTCAAAGTGCTTTACATAAAAGGATATTTAGCAATGCATATTATTAATATGCATTGCTAAGAACTTCATTTGAACAACTTTAAAGATGATTTTCTCAATATTTGATTTTTTTTGCACCCTCAGATTCCAGATTTTCAAATATTGTCCGATCATAACAAACCATACATCAATGGAAATATTATTTATTCAGCTTTCAGATTATGCATAAATCTCAATTTAAAAAAAATTGACCCTTATGACTGGTTTTGTGGTTCAGGGTCATAATTGAGCACCAACAGGAATTGATATTAATTATTGATCAGCAAATCAAACGATAAAGCAGCATATTATAATGATTTCTGAAGATCATGTGACACTGAAGACTGGAGTAATGATGCTGAAAATACAGCGCAGCATCACAGAAATAAATTATAGTTTAACATAGAAAACAGATATTTTAAATAGTTGTAATACTATTTTTTGACCAAATAAATGCAGCCTTGGTGAGCAGAGAGACTTCTTTTGAAAACATTTGAAAAAATCCAAACTACAGAACAATAAAGTGAAAAAGCTTTTAACAATAACTCTCGTTCTTCTGAGTAAATAAGTCTTTTCCCTCAGTTTTCTCCACAGCCACTCCTGTCATCATGACTCCGAACTCCAAGCGCAAACTTCCCGTCGGGTCGGCACAGACTTATGGGTTCTCCAACAAGAAGCGCAGGTCCATCAAGAAGAACCTGGGCCTGGAGCTGTTCCCGCACGCTCTGTTCGGAGGAGCATCTACTCCCGGATCAGGTGAGGTCTATGGCATACTGTAGCTCCAGGACTCGTTCTGGGCGGTTCTGGATGATCATCTGTTGGCGTGATCTGTCAGCACACAGCGCAGCGGGAGCTCTGGACTCGTCTTCTGTGGGAAGAAACACTCGACTGTCCTGCAGCTCGGCCAGAAGGAAGAGCAGACGACTGAGAGACCGCAGCGTGAGCAGGTACCACACACCTTTATATTCTCATCTGCATTTGTAGTGACTCTTAGTTAACTAACCCGTAAGGTGTGTGTGTGTGGGGGAAAAAGGTACATTGTTATGGCCTATGATTTGCGCGATGCAGAAAATGTGGACAGAATCCAGTCATCATAACTGAATTTACAGTTTAAATCAAATCCCTTTTATTGTCACATACAGCACAAGTGCCTTGGCGAGTGAAATTCTTGAGAGCGTGCTCCAGAAAAACAATTTACATTTAGACAGTACATACTTATAGACTTATACAGAAGATAATATACACATACATATACTCAGTACACAGTGTACTATTAGACATACTTACAGTTATCATACACATACACATACATTATGTACAAATATATACACACAATAATATGCAAAAAAAGGTGCATCAGATTATAGATGGATGCATCATACGCTGTACGGCACGGTAGGCACGTTTGTACAAAGTAACAGAGTTAATCGGTACTTACGGTATCGACAAAAACCAACAAAAACGATACCCGACCCTAGCTAAAACACAGAATTTGGTAACAAAAGAACATAAGGTGTGAAACATTTCATACAGCCCTAAACGTCATTTTTGTTACACTTTTAATAAATGAATGTTAAATTGTACAAGTTTCATGGTTTTAATTCATTAGACATGCTTTCTGATTAATACAATTTAATTTGAACATTAAAAAGCAGTCCAGAAAATTTCAAATTGAATCCAGATGAAATCAAAATAGAAATTTTAGAAAGACAAAAAATGGTATTAGAGAGAAATTATGATTTCATACGGCCTTGCATTGTCTACTGCCAATAGTTTAGTGGTGAATGAAGCACGGCTTACACAGAAGTTGCTTTCAAACCACGCAGCTTTCTGTTGGTCAACAGTTAAACCAACAAAACTCCTGATTGCATGGATTCCTATTGAAACGATTGGATGTTACTCTCGCATCTTTACGCTGCGGTGATGCAGATTTTACACCATGTCTTCAGCTACCGGTTGCATGATTTCTGTATTTAATGTGCCAACAAAATCTAACCGGCCCACATAGCATAGTTATTTAAACACGAAGTGTGTTTATGATTGTGACATTTGCATACTAATATTTTTGCTTTTGAGGATGGAAAAGTTTCTAAACTTCATGTCACATCTAGTTTTAATGCCGCGTTAAAGGTTTTGTTTTTTGATGTGAGACTTGGTCGTGATTTCGGGGGTTTATGCGGGTTTAAAAAATTATATTTCAACCTTTCACAAATTAAGGCCTTCAGACCTAAAGTCTTCAATTCACTGTGTCGTGGCAATTAAATATTGAATATCTTCCTCAGTATTTTGTCTTGAATAATATGAAGTCTTGAACAAAACTAAGTCTTTTTCTGATCCCATTGGTAGATATTTGTCCTTGTTTTAATTGTAAACATTTCGTTTTGATCAATTTCTCCAAAAATAAAGACTTCGGTCTTATTTTGCTTAAGTAATGATTTAAGAATCTTTAGATATTTACAGTGGAAAACAAGACAAAAATACAGTTATTTATATATTATAGTTAAGCTAGTGTTTTTTTGGGGGGGGGGTAAATGAATCAAAGTAATGGAAATCTGTAGGAAGCTGCTTTTTCAAACTTTAAAACGTTGCTAATACAAGACATTCAGAGACCATGTGGACGCATTGTGCTCCTTAAATGTTCTTTATTTGGTCTCGAAACAGTGTTTTTGACGCATTGTGCTCCTTAAATGTTCTTTATTTGGTCTCGAAACAGTGTTTTTGACGCATTGTGCTCCTTAAATGTTCTTTATTTGGTCTCGAAACAGTGTTTTTGACGCATTGTGCTCCTTAAATGTTCTTTATTTGGTCTCGAAACAGTGTTTTTGACGCATTGTGCTCCTTAAATGTTCTTTATTTGGTCTCGAAACAGTGTTTTTGACGCATTGTGCTCCTTAAATGTTCTTTATTTGGTCTCGAAACAGTGTTTTTGACGCATTGTGCTCCTTAAATGTTCTTTATTTGGTCTCGAAACAGTGTTTTTGACGCATTGTGCTCCTTAAATGTTCTTTATTTGGTCTCGAAACAGTGTTTTTGACGCATTGTGTTCCTTAAATGTTCTTTATTTGGTCTCGAAACAGTGTTTTTGACGCATTGTGCTCCTTAAATGTTCTTTATTTGGTCTCGAAACAGTGTTTTTGACGCATTGTGCTCCTTAAATGTTCTTTATTTGGTCTCGAAACAGTGTTTTTGACGCATTGTGCTCCTTAAATGTTCTTTATTTGGTCTCGAAACAGTGTTTTTGACGCATTGTGCTCCTTAAATGTTCTTTATTTGGTCTCGAAACAGTGTTTTTGACGCATTGTGCTCCTTAAATGTTCTTTATTTGGTCTCGAAACAGTGTTTTTGACGCATTGTGTTCCTTAAATGTTCTTTATTTGGTCTCGAAACAGTGTTTTTGACGCATTGTGTTCCTTAAATGTTCTTTATTTGGTCTCGAAACAGTGTTTTTGACGCATTGTGTTCCTTAAATGTTCTTTATTTGGTCTCGAAACATGTTTTTCAAACACATCAAACGATGACTTGTCTCTTCTTCAGAGCTGAATCGGGGAAGGCGGGCTGTTTCTCGCCCAGAGTCGCTAAGAAAGAGCCTGTGAGGAAATCTCTGCGTCTACGCTTCGGTTTGGGCAAGTCCAGCCGAGAGTCTGTAAGTTCAGATATATCATCTCTGTCCACCTCCACCAGAGACTGAGCAATCAACCGCTGGGATCTGGGATGTGTGTGTTTATAATATGCATCTAACTCTTGTACAATCATATTTATTCATGGGTGAATAATATAGCACTTTATAACAGAATTGATGACTTGTGTTATTAATCATGTGTACTGTGTGACTCTCGACTTCATCTAGTGGCAGTATAATGTAGGTACATGCTGCTATTAATGATGCAGAATAATCAGTCCGTATGTATTCTTTAACTGTCTTGGTTTGGGGTTTTATGAAAAAGAAAGGCTGTTAACCTCAATAACTGGAATATCAATGACCTCGATGTTTGATATGTTTATATTTGTGGCTGCTGGTGCTTTTAGCAATCAAGAAAATTACATTTTTATACTTGTTAATTTTATGACACTAAGATAATCCATGTAATGTGATGTGTTTGTTCTCATTGACTTGTCCAATGTTGTAACATTGTGACTTTAGAAGAGCAAGTATCTATATTTGATAGTTTTTAGAAGGAACACAAATATAAATGTTATTATAACAGTTTTTATTTTGCTAATTAAAATGTATCCTTGTGGTTTTGGGGTCGTTCCTTGCTATTACTGACATGGTCATTATTTTATGCATGTGTATTATTATATATGCTCAAATAAAAAAGACGATTGACCACCAGAAACGCTTTTACTATCGGTATTTCTTCTGCTTTAATTCAACACTGACACGATCACAAACCACTGAGAGTAAAAAGCAGCTGCCTCTATTTCAACAGAACGTCATTACACATTCACAACCGGGGCCGAAGGGGTCAGAGGTCATAGGTTGGCGGCTAGCGACACAAGAGAGCGGTTCTGGGTTTCACTTCACCAAGGAGCTCAGTCCGGCTGTTTTGAACAAGAGCCCCTGGAAAGGTCAGTATCGTTATTGACACGCATGCTCAAACTGGCCTTCACGCTTGGCTAACTTTAAGCTTTTATAATAGCGGTTTAAATACAGTAACAGTGCAAGGCAACGGCTGCTATTGTCCATTATAAGCACGTGATATTGTGTGTTATTATCATTATATGCTGGACATGACTTGTACTTGAGCATACATAATCTGAAATTGGTTTACTTTTTTATTCAAGTCAACATTAAATCAAAATTATACTTAAATGGACGCTTATGAACAATTCATGTCATCCCAAAAAACATGTTCACTTGTACAGAGACATGTCCGTTCATCCGTTTAATTGCACATGAATACAATTACATTCAAGTCTACTTTTCTAATTCATCATCTTATATTATTTACAAATTCATCAGATTACAGAAGTGTAAAATGTGCTGTCTTATCATGTTGAATATTTGATCTCATACTTTATTTCCTCTACATTATTAGTCATACGTTTGGAATAATTCAGATTTTGTTTGTTTTTAAAGGAAGACTTATTATTATTTAATCAACAATACACTAAATAACAGTAATGTTGTGTAATATTATTACAATTTAATATGCTCAAGAAACACTTCTGATTATATTCAATGTTAAAAACATTGTGCTGCTTACAAATGTCTTTACTATCAATTTAATGTGTCCTTGATTCATTCTTATTTATTTAAAAAAAAAATCGAACTTTTATCAAATGTTTGAATGTTAGTGTAACAATTTCCACAAAAATATTGTGCAGCACGACTGTTTTCAACATTGATAATAATCAGAAATGTTTCTTGAGCAGTAAATCAGTATATTATTATGATTTCTGAAGATCATGTGACACTGAAGACTGCAGTAATGATGCTGAAAATACAGCTTCGATCACAGAAATAAATTATATTTTAACATAGATTCACATAGAAAACAGCTGATTTAAATTATAATAATATTTCACTATTTTGTATGTGTTTTTGATCAAATAAATGCAGCACTGATGAGAAGAGACTGATATCTGTGTATATTTAGTGTTTTCTTTGGTTATATTGTCCACGTTTGCGTTCCAGGCTCCAAGTTGAAGAGTAGATCTGGAGGATGACCTGCTGACCCCGCAGTGTGTTTCTACAAACACGAGCTCGTGGAGCGGAGACACTCCTGACATCGGCTTGACTTTCCCACGGGATTCCTTCTCTGAGACTCCCGCGAGCAGCTACGGCTCCGAGCCAACCATCACCGTGAGCAAACCTGCGAAGCTCAGCAGTGTTATTCCCAAGAGCCTCTGCTGCGTCTCCGGCGCAGCGCTTGGGATTCGTTCGGTGAAGACCGCTCTCACACTGGACCCACGCTACTGAAAATCAAGCACGCTTTCGGCGATCTTCACAGCATCGTTGAACCTCAAGACGACTCTGGCACAAACTCTGACGTGGGTTTGCCTTCGGAAACCTCACACAAATCTGAATCAGACGATCACGATGTGACGTTCGGCCAAATCGAGATCGTTCCTTTGACGCCTCTACATATAGACAGTGCTCTGTTCGACAGCGGACTGACACGGTTTGTGAAGACCAGCCCCGACGGGTCTCTTTGTCTTGAAAATGAAAACAGGGCTTTCCTAAAAAACGCCACTGGAGACTGCAGTCAACTAATCGACGCTTTAGACATCCAAAGTCCTGTGGCTTTCAGATTGGACACTTCGAGTAGAGTTCAATCGACTCCGTATGCAACAAGATCACGAACGAATGCCAATACGTCCCTGCCGAGAGAGTCTTTATTAACCGATAAAACCGACAGTCCTCAAGATCAAGCAGAGAAGCCACAAAACCATCCTGGAGCCAATGAGACGCGCCGAATGAGAGTTGCAGACCAGATTAAACAGTTCAATATGATGACGCTCGATTCACCCAAAGTCAAAGCGGTCCGATCTCCTCTGAAGTTCCAGCGCACGCCGGTCCGGCAGTCCGTCAGGAGATTAAACTCTTTGATTGGAGGCCGGAAGGACTCAAGGATGGGTTGGTGTGCCGCCAGTCCGATAAAGGCTGTAAGTTTAGAAAGTGGTTTGCAGACGTTTTTGAAACCCAAACCTCCAGTTCCTTTAAAGAAACCAGCGTGCAGAGCGCTGGAAGACGTCACCAATAAAGCACCAAAGACCAAGTGTGACCTGCTTTCGGCCAATAAGACCGCTGCAAACGAGTGTCCCAAATCAGTCCTGCTTCAAATGTCTGAAACCGATACGAGTCGCTATAGAGGTTCACCCAGAAACCCTCTTACGGAGGGACGACTGCTGTCAGTGATGAAACCCATTGACCTGTAAGTCGCCGTAACTTTAAACGCGTTCTGTTTTGAACTCATGCATTTAATTTATTTCGCTTTGATCAGGTGCGAGTGATATTTTTTTACATTGTGAGAAAATGTCTGAATTTGTTTCAGCATGTGGTTTGGGTTTGAACGTCAAACTCTTAATGTACGAGAAGCAAACCCATAATTTACTCTAATCTAGTTTTGCTGTACGTGAAAAGACGAGTCCGTGTGAAGAGTGATGTTCATGAGTGTATTTAGAGGGAAAATGGATGTTTGTTAATGAGATCGGAAACGTTGGATTTGGGAAGTGTCTTATTTACTGTTATTTATGATTTATGCAAAAGCTTGATTTTCATTCGAAAGGCCTTAAAGACAACATAACTCAAGGAAATGTATGATATGTTAAAGTGAATTATGCTGTTATTTCCCCTCATTTATGATGTTTTTGTGCATGAAGTTGTCAAACTAAACTCTTTGTGTTTAACTGATGTTTTGAAGATCCTTTCTTCACCACTTGGTGGCGCACTTTGTTCAGCGGGACCAAGATTCAGTATTAAAGTTCATTGGTCTTACGTCACACTATTTGAAGGGTTTTACTGCCAAACAATACACAGCAAAGAGATAGCTGGGGACGAAAGTAAACTTGACTTCAATGTTTATTACAGTTTGAAGCTGATTTGATAAAACTCCTGGAAACCAATGCAATATTTGGACATGAATGAGAACGGTTACATCTCAACTTAATAGGTAGATGTAAACTATTCTATCAGCATAAACACCTATGATCAATATTTTCATAACATGTCATATCATGTGTCCTAGTTTTGTGGTAGTGGATGATTGATAATCTGTAATAAATCCCTTTTGGATTGGGGTTAAACTGACCTTCATTGGTTTCCATGCAATTTGCCATAAAAATCGACATAATGAAGAACAGAAAGATTAAATAAAACACACAATAACACATTCTAGCTTTTCAAAGACTAAAAAAATTATGAAATGTAATAATTCCCATTTAGTTTTATTATTTTCCATTGTGTTTGGGGTTAATTTGACCCACATATTTTAATGTTGACGATAGCTGCACCAACTCATAAAAACATAGATTTGGTTATGACTACTTTAAATATTATAGTGACTAGAATAAACACGATCTAATATTATTTATGCTTGGTGTAAGTAGTATTTATTGCTATTTGTACTTAGTGTTATCTTTTTATCAAACCCTTGTAAGGGTCAAATGCAACTTTCTGACTTATTTGTAGAATTATAACGGATCCAAAAACTGAATTATTTTACAGTGAAACTCAACTAAATACAACTGATTTTTTCTTGGATGATTCAGAAGACAAGTCTTCAATTTTGAGAACACTTTGAGTCTTAAATGTAATAAGTTTCATATTTTGACGTCTGATGAACTCAAATAAAGGCTTTCTGTTTCTTACCTGATTCGTTGGTGTTCTTCAGAGAGTTGGTTTTTGGTAAATTGCATGGAAACCAGTGGAGGTCAATTTGACCCCAACTGGAAAAAAGTCAATTTTTGTACAGCCTTTCCAAAACACAAGCACAAAACCAGTCTTCAGTCGCTGGGTATATTTATAGAATAGCCAAAAATACATTGTATGGGTCAAAATTATACATTTGTATTTCATGCCAGAAAATCATTAGATATTAAGATCATGTTCCATGAAGATATTTTATACATTTCCGACTTTAATATCAAAACATAATTTTTGATTATTAATATGCATTGCTGAGATCTTAATTTGAACAACTTTAAAGATGACTTTCTCAATATTTAGATTTTTTTGCACCAGATTTTCAAATATTGTCCAAACCATACATCAATGGAAATATTATTTATTCAGCTTTCAGATTATGCATAAATATCAATTTCGAAAAATTGACACTTATGACTGGTTTTGTGCTTCAGGGACACATATATGTTTTGAAACTTTGCATGCTTATTCATAACCCTAAATTAAAAACATTCACCATATTTCAAGAAGAAACAAATAGTTTAACCAGTATTTAAGAGGTATTGGTCAAATTGATGTGCAACACAATCAAGCTGCTTTTATTGAGAAATCATGATTTCTGGGTTAATTTCCCCCGAAGACAGATCTATACAGACACAAACACATTATTATAGTGTGTTATGGATCATAATTTAATACTTTCATCCCATCAGAAAGAATTTGGCCTTGAGTAAAACACAAACTAAAAGGACCAGAGAGAGTATTAGATTCGACACGGATCGTGTAAGTTATATCGGGCAGAAACCAAAGCTGTGGTGTTTTATAAACGACAATATGTTCATATTTGTGCTCAGTTGTTTTGTAGCCAGAAAGAGAATAAACGAGGAACACATGCTGAGAATAAACTGACGCAACACACCAACTCTAAACAATTATGAACTGAATTAATGGGTCAGAATCAATCAAACAAGAGCAGATGTGTAGCTAGAAAGAGAAACTAATTAATAGCAGCTTATTTCTTCTTTAAAGGATGAGTTTATACAGATTCTGTCGTCGTTTAAACTCACCCTCACGTCGTTCTTCTGAGGAGAAACATCCCAGTCGCTCAGTGGACAATAAAAGTGTCATATAAACTGTTAATATGACTCATATGATATATTATTTTAGTAAAATGATAGTTGTGTAAAACTAAAGCAGCCGTTGCTGTGAGACTTTCGCGCTCATTTCAAATTTGGCGCCTTTTGGATGTCGCGTGTCACGTGACTGACCGCGACGCGTTTAAAAACACGACGCCTTTTGATATAAAGTTAATAAAACGTCTTTATTATCGTTGTTTGAATTATTTATTTATTTTTTCAAAATAGGCCCTAAATAAATAAATGATGTGCGATGTTCTGAATACTTTTATATATTTAAGTCATTAAATCATAGTTGTTTGTAGAAATCTCACGTTTTGAGATATGTATGAAATCAATATGTCAATAAAAATATTTTTAAGAGGATGAGGTATCACATGTTCCATTAAGCAGCAAAAAACTGTTTACAACATTCATAATTAATCTATATTATAATGATTTCTGAAGGATCACGTGACACTGTTTTTTTTTAATTGAATGCTTGAAACAATAACAATTGTCATCATATTCAAAATACATTTCATTAATTCAAAATAAGAGGTTTGCATTTAGACAATTTACATGTAGCTAAGGTTTATGAAATAAGTATTATGACCTTATGAAAGCCAAAAATGACATTTATTTAAGTAAACTCAAAATTAGGATTCACATAACATTTGATAAAGTCAAGAAAGTCACCAAAATGATTTTGTGTCAGAGCAATTCCAGAGTAAATGTAAAGAAGTGTCATTGTTTTCTAAACAGAAAGAACAGATGGTATTAATATCATTCTTTTAAGAGCGCACGTATCTGAGTACATTCTATGAATCAACTTAAATGCAATTTCTCTCATTTTGTTAGTAATGAAATATTTCTGAGGTAATGACTAAACTTTCTTCCAGGAAATATCACTTACTAGACCATTCCAATAAGAGACACTGAAGTAGTGTGTGTGTGTGTGTGTGTGTGTTGTGTGTGTGTGTGTGTGTGTGTGTGTGTGTCTGTGTGTGTGTGTGTGTGTGTGTGTGTGTGTGTGTGTGTGGTGTGTGTGTTGTGTGTGTGTGAGTGTGTCGTGTGTGTCTGTCGTGTGTGTGTGTGTGTGTGTGTGTGTGTGTGTGTGTGTGTGTGTGTCTGTGTGATTGTGTGTGTGTGTCTGTCTGTCTGTGTGATTGTGTGTTTGTTGTGTGTTGTTGTTGTGTGTGTGTGTTGTGTGTGTGTGTGTGTGTGTGAGTGTGTGTGTGTGTGTGTGTTGTGTGTGTGTGTGTCGTGTCTGTGTGTTGTGTGTGTCGGCTGTGTGTGTGTGTGTGTGTGTGTGGTGTGTGTGTGTGTGTGTGTGTGTGTGTGTGTGTGTGTGTCTGTGTGTGTAGAGCTGTCTGGGTGTGTGTGTGTGTGTGTGTGTGTGTGTGTGTGTGAGTGTGTGTGTGTGTGTAGTGTTGTGTGTGTGTGTGTGTCTGTGTGTGTTGTGTGTGTGTGTGTGTGTGTGTGTGTGTGTGTGTGTCAGAGCTGTCTGTGTGTGTGTGTGTGTGTGTGTCGAGTGTTGGTGTGTGTGGCTGTTGTGTGTGTGTGTGTGCTGTGTGTGTGAGTGTGAGTGTGTGTGTGAGTGTGTGTCTAGTGTGTGTGTGTGTGTGTGTTTGGTGTGTGTGTGTGTGTGTGTGTGTGAGAGAGAGAGGGGCCGGACATCACTGATTCTCCAGAGTTGTCTGAGAGCGTGGAGATGCAGAGCTCATTTCACCAGCAGACTCTCAGGTGTGTGTGTGTGTGTGTGTGTGTCTATGGGACGGATCGCTGCTCCTCTCTTCTTCACACAGATCTCCTCGAGAAGCTCCTCTACACTGACAGGTGAGACATCTTCACACTTCTGGAGCAGGTGTCTGTTTCTGATTTCTGCACATTTATGCATTGCTCAGATGACTTTATCTCAAGCGACTTGCGTTCACGATAGATGTGATCAGTTGATGCTCGAACCCATGACCTTAGCGTTGCGACTCCAGTGCTCTACTGTTTGAGCTACAGGAACTATATTATACTATCATTGTGTTTTTTTATGTTTAATATCTGCACATATGTGACCCTGGACCACAAAACCAGTCATAAGGGTCATTTTTTCAGAATTGAGATGTATGCATCATCTGAAAGCTGAATAAATAATATTTCCATTGATGTATGGTTTGTTATGATCGGACAATATTTGTAAATCTGGAATCTGAGGGTGCAAAAAAATCTAAATATTGAGAAAATCATCTTTAAAGTTGTTCAAATGAAGTTCTTAGCAATGCATATTACTAATCAAAAATTAAGTTTTGATATATTTATGGTAGGAAATGTTACTAAATATCTTCATGGAACATGATCTTAATATCCTAATGATTTTTGGCATAAAATAAAAATGTATAATTTTGACCCATACAATGTATTGTTGGTTATTGCTACAAATATAGCTGTGCTGCTTATGACTGCGTCTGTGCTGCAGGGTCATAAATGTCCTGCTGGACGATTAACTGAAGATCTTATGAACGATTCTCCAAACATGACTAGATTTATATTTCTTAAATAAATAAAAAAGCATAAATAAGTGTCTTAAACAATTCTGCTGTCATTTCTTTCGAACATGTAAAATAAATACAATAGACACAAAACAAAAACAATACAACACAATGCAAAACAGTAGAAAGAAGCATGAGCTTATTTAATCATCTGCTCCGCATAGATCAAAATAACCAATAACAATAATCATCAAATTAACTTTATGATTCTGTCATTTACAAATCAGTGTTGAAATATTCACAAGATCTGTACACTGACCAATATATACATTTTTTTTAGGTTTTAATATGTAATGATTTCATATAGCCTATATTAATAATAATAATGAATATGTGAATGATAATAATGCATATATGAAGTTTACTATTATTAGGCTGCTTATAAATATAAAGTTCCTATATTTTGAGACATAATATGGATATCTCAAATGAAAATTGAACAGCATTATCGAGCCCATATTGAAGGCCAGTATATGGATGAATCTGAGAGACCAGCGCAGAACGTTTGCAGGACTTTAGAGGAAAATAATGCATTTGTGAATGTGAAGATATATCACAGAAAACGATATTTTCCAGAAATGCTAATAAAATGTTCTTAGTCTGTTATTTTACATTGTTCAGTGAACATTTTTATGAAAATGTTTAGTTGTTTGTTCATCAAACATTTTCAAATGTTCCTAGTTGTTCAGAACGTCCAGAGAACATTCAAAAGTATCGTTCTCATAATGTTATGAAGGATCAAAAGTATCGTTCTCATAATGTTATGAATGATCAAAAGTATCGTTCTCATAATGTTACGAATGATCAAAAGTATCGTTCTCATAATGTTATGAATGATCAAAAGTATCGTTCTCATAATGTTATGAATGATCAAAAGTATCGTTCTCATAATGTTATGAATGATCAAAAGTATCGTTCTCATAATGTTATGAATGATCAAAAGTATCGTTCTCATAATGTTATGAATGATCAAAAGTATCGTTCTCATAATGTTATGAAGGATCAAAAGTAACGTTCTCATAATGTTATGAATGATCAAAAGTATCGTTCTCATAATGTTATGAATGATCAAAAGTATCGTTCTCATAATGTTATGAATGATCAAAAGTATCGTTCTCATAATGTTATGAATGATCAAAAGTATCGTTCTCATAATGTTACGAATGATCAAAAGTATCGTTCTCATAATGTTATGAATGATCAAAAGTATCGTTCTCATAATGTTATGAATGATCAAAAGTAACATTCTCATAATGTTATGAATGATCAAAAGTATCGTTCTCATAATGTTATGAATGATCAAAAGTATCGTTCTCATAATGTTATGAATGATCAAAAGTATCGTTCTCATAATGTTACGAATGATCAAAAGTATCGTTCTCATAATGTTATGAATGATCAAAAGTATCGTTCTCATAATGTTATGAATGATCAAAAGTATCGTTCTCATAATGTTATGAATGATCAAAAGTATCGTTCTCATAATGTTATGAATGATCAAAAGTATCGTTCTCATAATGTTATGAATGATCAAAAGTATCGTTCTCATAATGTTATGAATGATCAAAAGTATCGTTCTCATAATGTTATGAATGATCAAAAGTATCGTTCTCATAATGTTATGAATGATCAAAAGTATCGTTCTCATAATGTTATGAATGATCAAAAGTACGTTCTCATAATGTTATGAATGATCAAAAGTATCGTTCTCATAATGTTATGAATGATCAAAAGTATCGTTCTCATAATGTTATGAAGATCAAAAGTATCGTTCTCATAATGTTATGAATGATCAAAAGTATCGTTCTCATAATGTTACGAATGATCAAAAGTATCGTTCTCATAATGTTATGTAATGATATCAAAAGTATCGTTCTCATAATGTTATGAAGATCAAAAGTATCGTTCTCATAATGTTATGAATGATCAAAAGTACGTTCTCATAATGTTAGAATGATCAAAAGTATCGTTCTCATAATGTTATGAATGATCAAAAGTATCGTTCTCATAATGTTACGAATGATCAAAAGTATCGTTCTCATAATGTTAGAATGATCAAAAGTATCGTTCTCATAATGTTAGAAGATCAAAAGTATCGTTCTCATAATGTTATGAATGATCAAAAGTATCGTTCTCATAATGTTAGAATGATCAAAAGTATCGTTCTCATAATGTTATGAATGATCAAAAGTATCGTTCTCATAATGTTATGAAGATCAAAAGTATCGTTCTCATAATGTTATGAATGATCAAAAGTATCGTTCTCATAATGTTATGAATGATCAAAAGTATCGTTCTCATAATGTTATGAAGATCAAAAGTATCGTTCTCATAATGTTAGAATGATCAAAAGTATCGTTCTCATAATGTTATGAATGATCAAAAGTATCGTTCTCATAATGTTATGAATGATCAAAAGTATCGTTCTCATAATGTTAGAAGATCAAAAGTATCGTTCTCATAATGTTATGAATGATCAAAAGTATCGTTCTCATAATGTTATGAAGGATCAAAAGTATCGTTCTCATAATGCTATGAATGATCAAAAGTAACGTTCTCATAATGTTATGAATGATCAAAAGTATCGTTCTCATAATGTTATGAATGATCAAAAGTATCGTTCTCATAATGTTATGAATGATCAAAAGTAACGTTCTCATAATGTTATGAATGATCAAAAGTATCGTTCTCATAATGTTATGAACGATCAAAAGTATCGTTCTCATAATGTTATGAACGATCAAAAGTATCGTTCTCATAATGTTATGAATGATCAAAAGTATCGTTCTCATAATGTTATGAAGGATCAAAAGTATCGTTCTCATAATGCTATGAATAATCAAAAGTATCGTTCTCATAATGTTATGAATGATCAAAAGTAACATTCTCATAATGTTATGAATGATCAAAAGTATCGTTCTCATAATGTTATGAACGATCAAAAGTAACGTTCTCATAATGCTATGAACGATCAAAAGTATCGTTCTCATAATGCTATGAATGATCAAAAGTATCGTTCTCATAATGTTATGAATGATCAAAAGTATCGTTCTCATAATGTTATGAATGATCAAAAGTATCGTTCTCATAATGTTATGAATGATCAAAAGTATCGTTCTCATAATGTTATGAATGATCAAAAGTATCGTTCTCATAATGTTATGAATGATCAAAAGTATCGTTCTCATAATGTTATGAATGATCAAAAGTATCGTTCTCATAATGTTATGAACGATCAAAAGTAACGTTCTCATAATGTTATGAATGATCAAAAGTATCGTTCTCATAATGTTATGAAGGATCAAAAGTATCGTTCTCATAATGTTATGAATGATCAAAAGTATCGTTCTCATAATGTTATGAATGATCAAAAGTATCGTTCTCATAATGTTATGAATGATCAAAAGTATCGTTCTCATAATGTTATGAATGATCAAAAGTATCGTTCTCATAATGTTATGAAGGATCAAAAGTATCGTTCTCATAATGTTATGAATGATCAAAAGTATCGTTCTCATAATGTTATGAATGATCAAAAGAGCGTTCCAGTACCGTTCGTACAGTCATCCCAAACATGATTCAGACAGCGTTTTTACTTACTAGCAGGCGCAGGACACAATAGTTTATTTATGTAAGTGAGGAGAGCAAAATAAAGTCAAGCGTGATATATTACTCCCAAAAACTCCAAAATGATTCATTCACTTTGACCTGAGCATGTTTTGCTGAAGTGTTTTTTCTTTAATTGCTAATGCGAGCTTTTTACTCCACAGACTGAACTAAATGAAGCATTGCTTGGTGACTGGTTTTATCCATTTGTGTCCCTGGAGCACAGACGCAGTCATAAGCAGCACAGCTATATTTGTAGCAATAGCCAACAATACATTGTATGGGTCAAAATTATACATTTATATTTTATGCCAAAATCATTAGGATATTAAGATCATGTTCCATCAAGATATTTTGTACATTTTCTACCGTAAAAATATTTTTGATTAGTAATATGCATTGCTAAGAACTTAATTTGAACAACTTTAAAGATGATTTTCTCAATATTTAGATTTTTTTGCACCCTCAGATTCCAGATTTTCAAATATTGTCCGATCATAACAAATCATACATCAATGGAAATATTATTTATTCAGCTTTCAGATAATCTATAAATCTCAAATACAGAAAATGTACTCTTATGACTGGTTTTGTGCTCCAGGGTCATAATTGTGTGCTTAAATGTAACATTTGACAGCTATTCAACCGAATTAATTACTTTTCTATCAAAGTTATCTGACATCATCAAGATTAATTCGTTAAGTTCTTCTCATGATTTATTACCATTTTCTAAACTACTGCAAATAAACTGTGATGGTGTGAGCAATGCTGAAGGTGTCTGAATACATTTTGCTTAGATGCATAACCAAGAATAAATGTCTTTACAATATTAAAACCAAAACACCTGGACATTCAGAAAAATACAGTTTGTGAGCACTTGTGTGCCAATTACAGTGTAATTATACATTTAACTGAGTGATATTAATTAACTACATGCACTTACTATATGGTCAGGGTTAGGATTGCATGTAATTATGCATACTTTATTGTTATTATAATAGTAAGTGCATGTAACGTGTAACCGTGCATATTTTCTCTCTCCAGTGCCGATGATGTCCTCCGCTCGGATCACATTCACAATGCTCTTCGTCTGGGTTCTTCTCCTCTCGAGTCCTGCTGAATCCAAGCGGAACCGAGGCGCGATCCCTCACCCGGACAAGAACAACCCAAACGAGTCGGCCCAGCAGCAGCAGCAGCAGCAGCAGGCGGCCCCGGGCTCCAGAGGCAGGAGCCGAGGCTCCGAGGAGGTTCTGGAGTCCAGTCAGGAGGCGCTGCATGTTACGGAGCGCCGCTATCTGAAGCGTGACTGGTGCAAGACGCAGCCGCTCAAACAGACCATCCACGAGGAGGGCTGCATCAGCAGAACCATCATCAACCGCTTCTGCTACGGCCAGTGCAACTCCTTCTACATCCCCAGACACGTGCGCCGAGAGGAGGGAGCCTTCCAGTCCTGCTCCTTCTGCAAGCCCAAGCGCTTCACCACCATGACCTTCACCCTCAACTGCCCCGACCAGCAGCCGCCGACCCGGAAGAAACGCGTGCAGCGGGTCAAACAGTGCCGCTGCATCTCCATCGAGCTGGACTAGAACCCAGAACCTAGAACCCTGTACCTAGAACCCTGAACCCAGAACCCTGTACCTAGAACCCAGAACCGTGAACCCTGAACATATAACCCTGTACCTAGAACCCTGAACTCTGTACCTAGAACCAAGAACCTAGAACCCAGAACCATGAACCAAGTACCTAGAACCCAGAACCATGAAACCTGAACCCAGAATCTAGAACCCTGTACCTAGAACCCTGAACCCAGAACCCTGAACCTAGAACTGTGAACCCTGAACATATAACCCTGTACCTAGAACCCTGAACCTTGTACCTAGAACCCAGAACCCTGTACCTAGAACCCTGTACCTAGAACCCAGACCGTGAACCCTGAACATATAACCCTGTACCTAGAACCCTGAACTCTGTACCTAGAACCAAGAACCTAGAATCCAGAACCATGAACCCAGTACCTAGAACCCAGAACCATGAAACCTGAACCCAGAATCTAGAACCCTGTACCTAGAACCCTGAACCCAGAACCCTGAACCTAGAACTGTGAACCCTGAACATATAACCCTGTACCTAGAACCCTGAACCTTGTACCTAGAACCCTGAACACTGTACCTAGAACCAAGAACCCTGAACCCAGTACCTAGAACCCAGAACCATGAAACCTGAACCCAGAACCATTAAACCTGAACCCAGAATCTAGAACCCTGTACCTAGAACCCTGAACCATGAACCGAGAACCCCGGACCTAGAACCCTGAACCCAGAACACAGAACCTAGAACCCTGAACCCAGAACGATGTTTCAGTGTGAACAACGCTTGATCTGCTGTCAGCATTACACACTACAGTCTCAGATTCAGAGCATAAACACAAGCACATTTAGATTTGTCTGCAAACACATCAAGGAACGTTTTAGGAATGTGAATGCAGTTAAATGTGTCCAGATTTTGACTAGTAGTGCACGACATGAAGTGTCATTTTTAATCTAAAAAGAGTTGTATGATGATTGAACATGCAGTTTTATGAGCTCGTTAACTGAGAGATGCATGTGGTATTTGTACTTCTATAAACAAAGTTTAACTGCAGGATTATTGAACACCAGTAAAAACAGAAAGCCCATAAACTTTGACTATCACTGCATTAAGTGTCATATTTCATCTAAAACTCTTTAAGTATTTGTATGATTATAAAACATGCAGTTTTTTTGAGAACATTAATTCAGAGATGCTTGCAGTATTTAGCCTATAAATGTATAAACTGCAGGAAAAAATGACCTAAAATGGTGAAAAATGGCCAAAAAATGTATAAATGTACATTTATTTTATTGGTCACAGAAATGATTTTGTATTCATTTTGTACCACAATTGTTTTAAATATTTAACAATTATAATACACATTTTGATTAGTAGTGCATGTGGGTAGTTGACATAAAAAGTGTCATAATTAGTTTTTAAATATTCTTTATGATTCAACATGCAGTTTTTTGATCTCATTTATTGAGATGCATGAATTATATGTACTTTTATAAACAAAGTTTAACTACAGAACCAATTAAAAATATCAAATGATCATTAATTTGGACTGGTCACATAAATTATTTTGTATTAATTTTGTCCCAAAATGATTTTAATATTTAAAACTCATATTACTTCAACAGAAATTCTAATATGGGTCATTGACAATTTTCATCTAAAACTATTGTTTCAAAAAAGATTTAAATATTTGTTATGAATATTAAACTAGCCTATTTTTGAGCTCATTAATTAAGGGATGCATGAAGTATTTGTACTGTACTAAACTAAGTACTAAACCAGTGAAAATCTATTTTTTTTTTTATAAAAACAAAAATCACATAAATGGTTAAAAATAGTCAAAAAGCACCTAAAAATGTCACATGATCAAGGCACTCGTTTACATTCATTTCACTGCTACAAATACCTTCAATTGATTTTTTAAGGTAAAAAAAAATCCCAAATTGTTGGTTTCAGACTTTCGTATCTTGCTGTGGAGAAAGCACATAGTTTCTCAAGCATAGGTCAGATCTCTAGGTCAGAGCATAGGTCAGGTAGGTCAAAGCATAGGTCAGATAGGTCAAAGCAGAGGTCAGATCTCTAGGTCAGAGCATAGGTCAGATAGGTCAGATCTCTAGGTCAGAGCATAGGTCAGATAGGTCAGAGCATAGGTCAGATCTCTAGGTCAGAGCATAGGTCAGATCTCTAGGTCAGAGCATAGGTCAGATCTCTAGGTCAGAGCATAGGTCAGATCTCTAGGTCAGAGCATAGGTCAGATCTCTAGGTCAGAGCATAGGTCAGATAGGTCAGATCTCTAGGTCAGAGCATAGGTCAGATCTCTAGGTCAAAGCATAGGTCAGATAGGTCAGATCTCTAGGTCAGAGCATAGGTCAGATCTCTAGGTCAGAGCATAGGTCAGATAGGTCAGATCTCTAGGTCAGAGCATAGGTCAGATCTCTAGGTCAGAGCATAGGTCAGATAGGTCAAAGCATAGGTCAGAGCATAGGTCAGACCTCTAGGTCAGATAGGTCAAAGCATAGGTCAGATCTCTAGGTCAGATCTCTAGGTCAGAGCATAGGTCAGATCTCTAGGTCAAAGCATAGGTCAGATAGGTCAGATCTCTAGGTCAGAGCATAGGTCAGATCTCTAGGTCAAAGCATAGGTCAGATAGGTCAGATCTCTAGGTCAAAGCATAGGTCAGATAGGTCAGATCTCTAGGTCAGAGCATAGGTCAGATCTCTAGGTCAAAGCATAGGTCAGATAGGTCAGATCTCTAGGTCAGATCTCTAGGTCAAAGCATAGGTCAGATCTCTAGGTCAGAGCATAGGT
>CM049829.1:1036425-1043925 GCA_027422435.1 Schizopygopsis pylzovi | reverse complement strand
CTCTCGGTCCTGGATTTATGACGCTGCCCTCGACCCGTGACCGCGTCCCGCTGAGAGACAACATCCCTCGCTTTTACTGCTTCTGCACGGCCTTCTGGGAGATCGTTAATGAGTAGCTCAAACGTGTTCACCCTCAGCTCATCCAAGATGTAGGAGAGCTTGTTTCTTCACCAGCTTTGGAGAAGTGTGTCTCAGCAATGGAAGTGAATGGGTGCCGTCAGAATGAGAGTCGGATAAAAGCATCACAATAATCCACAGCACTCGTTTATAACTCAAATATGAGTCCATAATAACGCTTTCCTCCAGTGCACTGTAAAAAAAATACACCTGCATATTTTCCAGTTTACGAAACTAAGTGAGTCTAAAATGCTATTTTCTTGAAACTACATAAAAACCAACACAATGTTGTCCCAACTGTTGAAATGCTAAGGCTTTGTGAGTTCGCAGCATGCATAAATGATGCAGTTACTGTTATAGGATTATTGTTTTTCATGTTACTGTGTGTACATAATCCCACAAAAGACTCAATAGTATGTTTATGATTACATGCAGTACAAACCACCTTACACTGTTCCCCAGCCAGCTGCTCGACTTACCATGTTTCTGTACAGTATTCATTTGAAGCATTCCTAGTTTGTATTTCTTAGTCTATGCATAGGTTAATATTTATATACAGTATATTCATTGTTGTGTGTCTGTATATATATAGCACCGTGGTCCTGTGAGGCACGACGCTTCGTTCCACTGTACGTCCACACCTGTAGCGCAATGACAATAAAGCTCAACTGTTTTGTTAGTTATTTGTTGTCCTGTGATGTAAAGAGCTCATGTGTTGATGGCCAGGTTTGTGTGTCTACAGAAAGTTAATCTCAGTCTGGAAGTGGTTTGACAAGCAAAGACAACATTGTTTATATATAAAACAGGGTTGTCATTCGTAAATAAACATTAAATCAGTAATGTGGTGACTTTTTAAAAATTATGTTGTCTTCATCCCGGAAACAGACAGAAAAAAATACATTAATTATTGTTTTATAATTGTTCTATTAGCAAAATAAGACAATCAGCGTTGCATGAACATGATAAACAGCATCTTTACGGAGCAGAAAACTACTGTTGAGGGAACTCAAAAGTCTTAACTTGCCTTATTTTGTTACAGTTTCTCAACTGTTTATGTTTTACACTGTGAAAAAGTGCATCAAAATCCAGCCACATGTAAGTTTAGAGCCGTTTTGGCAGATTTCTCTCCTGATTCAGACCAGAACACGTTTCACTGAGGAAGAGTTATTATGGATTATTATGGACTTTATGGTATTTGAGTTAAATATGATTTAATGCTGGATTTGTTTCAGGTTTTTTCTGATGGACTGTGGATTATTGTGATGTTTTTATCAGCTCTCATTCTGACGGCACCCATTCACATCCATTGCTGAGACACTGATGCAGAGACACACAAACTCACCGAACCGATTCAACCGAGGAATAGATATGGTTTAGAACTTTATGTTTTGAGTAGCTATTGTTCTAGAATGTAATCCCCCGGGTCCGCACCCATCACCGGGGGTCTCGAACCCGGACTCCGGCTCGTCGAGGCACGCGTCTCTAACAAGGAAGCCAAAGGCTACAGCCTCTAGGTCAGTCGCCAGAGCGCCTCTTTTGAGGTCAGGGGATGAGAGTTTACACACAGCTCTTACTGGCATACATCCGTTACTAAACGTGGTCCTGATGTGAGCAGCTACTGATGTAGTGAAGATGCGACGGGTTCGAACACGGCTCCGGTCTCTAAACGCCAGACTCAGCGAGCGACTGAGAGACGGACGGATGGATGCTCCTCACCTCTCTTTGGAGATGCTTTTATTCTCTCGGTTCCAGGTGTTCTTGAAATCGTTGCAGAACTCGTACCACAGCATGAAGATGTAGTTTGGAGAAACCTCCTTCTCTCCAGACTTGGGTTTGAGCCCAAAGTACATCACGATGTCCTGGAAACTACAAGAAAACATGGAGTCAGAGAGAGACGTGATATCTGCTCCGACGAGACGATCCAAAGATCAGCATTTATCTGAAACAGAAAGCTTTTGTAATATTATACACCGTACCATTCACACGTCAGTATATTTGGGAAATAAATTATTAGTTTTATTTAGCAAGAATGCTTTGAATTGATCCAAAGTGAGATTAATAATGTTACAAAAGATTTCTGTTTCAGATAAATGCTCTGCTCTTTCTATTCATCAAAAAATCAAGAAAAAAATCAGCCGTTTTAAAATATCTTTTGATCATAAATCAGTATATTATTATGATTTCTGAAAATCATGCGACACTGAAGTCTGGAGTAATAATGCTGAAAATACAGCTTTGATCACAGAAATAAATTACAGTTTAACACATATTAACATAGAAAACAGATATTTTAAATTATAATAATATTTAATAATTTTACTGATCTTGTGTACTTCGGATTAAATAAACACAGGCTTGAAAATCCTTCGGTTCTATGCATTTTACATAGAAACAAGCATATTCCTAGATAACAAATTAGGTTATACAATATTTCTAACAACATACTACTAACGATTTTACCCCAAAATGTCTTATTTCTACATGTATTTGAATATTCTATGAACATTATGTCTGGTTTACTAATGTATAAAATGCTAAATAAGTGTGCATCTTAAAAATAAAGTGCTCAAATATACTAAGAAACAAATGAGATCCCGAAAGGATCGACTAAAACTGTTTCTTATTTGACTGGTTTAAACCCAAGCATCTGATTATTATGTGCGTATGATAAATCAGAGCAGGAATGTCTGTGAAACTGTCCCGGCTGCTGTTGTGACGAATGAAGACAAGATTTATTCTCATTAAGGGTAAAGGAACTTGAACACAATGTGCTGTTAGTGGCAGAAAATCACGCTCAGCGGCCGCAAATCAAGCGGAGCGGCGAGATTAACGGTCCGGCGAGTGACACATGACACCGAGCGAGGAGAAACACAATACAGCGTTAAACACGGACACGCCAGGAACGCTCAGTGCGGATCATCCATCCGGCTCCTGACGGCACGACAGATATACCAGACTGAGAATAGAATTAAATAAAATACTAGATCCATCCAGCTCCTGACGGCACAACAGATATACCACAGACTGAGAATAGAATTAAATAAAATACTAGATCCATCCGGCTCCTGACGGCACAACAGATATACCACAGACTGAGAATAGAATTAAATAAAATACTAGATCCATCCAGCTCCTGACGGCACGACAGATATACCAGACTGAGAATAGAATAAAATAAAATACTAATAATACATTCCTCAGCCTCCTGACGGCACGACAAATATATCACAGACTGAGAATAGAATTAAATAAAATACTAGATCCTTCCAGCTCCTGACGGCACGACAAATATATCACAGACTGAGAATAGAATTAAATAAAATACTAGATCCATCCGGCTCCTGACGGCACAACAAATATACCAGACTGAGAATAGAATTAAATAAAATACTAGATCCTTCCAGCTCCTGACGGCATGACAGATATACCAGACTGACAATAGAATTAAATAAAATACTAGATCCATCCGGCTCCTGACGGCATGACAGATATACCAGACTGACAATAGAATTAAATAAAATACTAGATCCATCCAGCTCCTGACGGCACGACAAATATACCAGACTGAGAATAGAATTAAATAAAATACTAGATCCTTCCAGCTCCTGACGGCACAACAAATATACCAGACTGACAATAGAATTAAATTAAAATACTAATAATACATTCCTCAGCCTCCTGACGGCACGACAAATATACCAGACTGAGAATAGAATTAAATAAAATACTAGATCTATCCAGCTCCTGACGGCACGACAGATATACCAGACTGAGAATAGAATTAAATAAAATACTAGATCCATCCGGCTCCTGACGGCACGACAAATATACCAGACTGAGAATAGAATTAAATAAAATACTAGATCTATCCAGCTCCTGACGGCACAACAAATATACCAGACTGAGCATAGAATTAAATAAAATACTAGATCCATCCGGCTCCTGACAGCACAACAAATATACCAGACTGAGAATAGAATTAAATAAAATACTAGATCCATCCGGCTCCTGACGGCACGACAGATATACCAGACTGAGAATAGAATTAAATAAAATACTAGATCCATCCAGCTCCTGACGGCACAACAGATATACCAAGACTGAGAATAGAATTAAATAAAATACTAGATCCATCCGGCTCCTGACGGCACGACAAATATACCAAGACTGAGAATAGAATTAAATAAAATACTAGATCATCCAGCTCCTGACGGCACGACAGATATACCAGACTGAGAATAGAATTAAATAAAATACTATATCATCCAGCTCCTGACGGCACGACAAATATACCACAGACTGAGAATAGAATTAAATAAAATACTAGATCCTTCCAGCTCCTGACGGCACGACAAATATACACAGACTGAGAATAGAATTAAATAAAATACTAGATCATCCAGCTCCTGACGGCACGACAAATATACCAGACTGAGAATAGAATTAAATAAAATACTAGATCCATTCCAGCTCCTGACGGCACGACAAATATACCAGACTGAGAATAGAATTAAATAAAATACTAGATCTATCCAGCTCCTGACGGCACGACAGATATACCAGACTGAGAATAGAATTAAATAAAATACTAGATCCATCCAGCTCCTGACGGCACGACAAATATACCAGACTGAGAATAGAATTAAATAAAATACTAGATCCTTCCAGCTCCTGACGGCACAACAAATATACCAGACTGAGAATAGAATTAAATAAAATACTAGATCATCCAGCTCCTGACGGCACGACAAATATACCAGACTGAGAATAGAATTAAATAAAATACTAGATCATCCAGCTCCTGACGGCACGACAAATATACCAGACTGAGAATAGAATTAAATAAAATACTAGATCCATCCAGCTCCTGACGGCACGACAAATATACCAGACTGAGAATAGAATTAAATAAAATACTAGATCCATCCGGCTCCTGACGGCACGACAAATATACCAGACTGAGAATAGAATTAAATAAAATACTAGATCTATCCAGCTCCTGACGGCACGACAAATATACCAGACTGAGAATAGAATTAAATAAAATACTAGATCCATCCAGCTCCTGACGGCACGACAAATATACCACAGACTGAGAATAGAATTAAATAAAATACTAGATCCTTCCAGCTCCTGACGGCACAACAAATATACCAGACTGAGAATAGAATTAAATAAAATACTAGATCTATCCAGCTCCTGACGGCATGACAGATATACCAGACTGAGAATAGAATTAAATAAAATACTAGATCCATCCGGCTCCTGACAGCACAACAAATATACCAGACTGAGAATAGAATTAAATAAAATACTAGATCTATCCAGCTCCTGACGGCACGACAGATATACCAGACTGAGAATAGAATTAAATAAAATACTAGATCCATCCGGCTCCTGACAGCACAACAAATATACCAGACTGAGAATAGAATTAAATAAAATACTAGATCTATCCAGCTCCTGACGGCACGACAAATATACCAGACTGAGAATAGAATTAAATAAAATACTAGATCTATCCAGCTCCTGACGGCACGACAGATATACCAGACTGAGAATAGAATTAAATAAAATACTAGATCCATCCAGCTCCAGCTCCTAAATATATATATTTATTATTTATAAAATTAAATTAAAAAAGTAATACAAATATTTAAAATTATCATTATTAATTACAAATTAAATTACTTAAATACAGCTGACAACATCAATAAATGACAGCTGAGAAAATCACTAAATCATCCAATCATTAGAAAAATCCTTCTCAGCATAATAATAGCCAAAAACTCATCACCAAACACTAACGACTTGTACATTCATTATATGGACAAAAGTATTGGCACCCCTTCTTTAGAAGAGAAAAAGGCACTTCCAAACTGTGCCAACAAAGACATTAATGTACTTAAAAATTGTATTTCCATCTCTGTTGCAACAGTTTTGAAGTGTATGAAACGACGGCACCCATATGTACAAGTCATTAGTGTTTGGTGACGAGTTTGTGGCTCATTTAAAGTCACACCAGAGGTGTTCAGCTGCTTTCTGCAGACCAGTCAAGTTCTTCCACACTGACTGAATCATCATTTCTCTTTGATTCTTGTCTTATACACAGAGACACTGTCATGTTAGAATAGAAAAGAGTCCAAACTGTTGCTATACAATTAGATTCCCGAGAATATCATTATATGCTTAAACATTAAGATTTGTACTCATGGAAATTACTCAAACCTTTCATTAGAAGGGGTGCCAATACTTTTGGCAATATAGTGTGTATATATATATATATATATATATACTAGAAAACCAGACCGAAGTCATGTTTTGGTGAGAGGCTGGTTCGTCAGATCAAAGCGCTGACGGTGTTTAGCGTGCTAGCCGCAGAGGACGAGCGTGTAAAGGTGACTCCCTCACATGTGGATGCCCACCCAGGTCCGGACGATCGCCCGCGGCCCGCATCCATCACCCGCGCGTCACTTTAACGAGGTGCGTTCCTGGGAACTCTGGGAAAAGCCTGGCTCACCGTGAGCTGCTCCCGCCCGGCGCTTCTCCAGCAAATTAAACGACTCTGGAGCCGCCAGCCTCTTTTGATCAATATTGGTCAATTCAACACCTTCATTAACGTGGAGTCAAGCGTGGCGTCCGTTCTGCTCTTTCAAACGCCACCACGTCGACATCTGCGGTTTATACGAGTGTGTGTGTGTGTGTGTGTGCGCGTGTGTGTGTGTGGTGTGTGTGTGTGCGTGTGTGTGTGTGTGTGCGTGTGTGTGTGTGTGTGCGTGGTGTGTGCGCGCGTGTGTGTGTGTGTGTGTGTGTGTGGTGTGTGTGTGTGTGTGTGTGTGTGTGTGTGTGTGTGTGTGTGCTGTCGTGTGTGGCGTGTGTGTGTGTGTGTCGTGTGTGTGTGTGTGTGTGTGTGTGTGTGTGTGTGCGTGTATGTGTGTGCGAGAGAGTGTGTATGTGTGTGTGTGTGTGTGTGTGTGTGTGTGTGTGTGTCGTGCGTGTGTGCGTGTTGTGTGGGAGTGTGTGTGTGTGTGTGTGTGTGTGTGTGTGTGTGTGTGTGAGAGTGTGTGTGTGTGTGTGTGTGTGCGTGTGTGTGTGTGCGTGTGTGTGTGTGTGCGTGTGTGTGTGTGCGAGAGAGTGTGTTGTGTGTGTGTGTGTGTGTGTGTGTGTGTGTGTGCGTGCGTGCGTGTGTGTGCGTGCGTGTGTGAGGTGTGTGTGTGTGTGCGTGTGTGTGTGCGTGCGTGTGTGTGTGTGTGTGCGTGTGTGTGTGTGTGCGAGAGAGTGTGTATGTGTGTGTGTGTGTGTGTGTGTGTGTGTGTGTGTGTGTGTGTGAGAGAGTGTGTGAGAGAGTGTGTGTGTGTCGCTTTGTTTTGTTTCAGGCTACAA
>CM049829.1:1011425-1031425 GCA_027422435.1 Schizopygopsis pylzovi | reverse complement strand
ACGAACGAATGAAGGAACAGTGTTGGTGTTACAATATTGCGTTACTCCTTAAAAAGTAACTAATTACATTACTTAGATACTTTTTAGTATAAGTAATGTTTTACGCTACTTTTTAAATCTGGGCAGGACTTGCTTGTTTGATCTGTCACCATGGCAACACCAGAACTGTCACTCAATACATCAGAAACAATGTAACTGTTGTGACTTATTTGAAAAAGTAACTCAGATATTTCCTTCTAAATTAAAATGTAATGCATTACTTTCCTAGTTACTTTTAAAAGTAATCTGATTACGTAACTCGCGTTACCCTCAACACTGCAAATGAATGAATGAATGATGCACACGTAGCGTCACTTTGATCAGTTGATTGATTTCTCTGATGAAGCAGTTGACCCAGGTCTGGTCTTATAGACCGATCTCTACCGAGTCCTGCCGGTCTTTATGAGGAACAGGTGAAGCTGATGTCTTTGAGACTCACCGGTGCTGACGAAGGTCTCCATCTTGTCCTTGAAGGGTTGTAGATGTTCCTCAGAGGAGTTTTCACACACCTGCTCAACCTCCTTCACACACGCTGCAGGACAAACACACGAAGAATCAGAAATACTGACCGATTAACAAAACATCACATCTGATATCAGTCACATCCAGTTATCATCAGTGTCTCAGCAATGGATGTGAATGGGTGCCGTCAGAATGAGAGTCTGATACATCCAGTTATCATCACTGTCTCAGCAATGGATGTGAATGGGTGCCGTCAGAATGAGAGTCTGATACATCCAGTTATCATCACTGTCTCAGCAATGGATGTGAATGGGTGCCGTCAGAATGAGAGTCTGATACATCCAGTTATCATCACTGTCTCAGCAATGGATGTGAATGGGTGCCGTCAGAATGAGAGTCTGATACAACCAGTTATCATCACTGTCTCAGCAATGGTTGTGAATGGGTGCCGTCAGAATGAGAGTCTGATACATCCAGTTATCATCAGTGTCTCAGTAATGGATGTGAATGGGTGCCGTCAGAATGAGAGTCTGATACATCCAGTTATCATCACTGTCTCAGCAATGGATGTGAATGGGTGCCGTCAGAATGAGAGTCTGATACATCCAGTTATCATCACTGTCTCAGCAATGGATGTGAATGGGTGCCGTCAGAATGAGAGTCTGATACATCCAGACTCTCATTCTGACGGCACCCATTCACTGCAGAGTATCCATTGCTGAGACACTGATGCAGAGACACATTTCTACAAACCTAATGAAGAAACAAACTCATCCTAATCTCGGATGAGCTAAGGATGAACACATTTTTTTTTTTTGGGTGAACTTTTAATTTAATGCAAGATGTCTTAGTATAAAAATTCTGATCAAAATGACTCTAAATTGAGCCGCTGATCTGTCACACACAGTTCATTTATTTCAGGTCAAGTGCATTGCATTGTATATCTGACAGAGAGTTTTTAAGCATACACAACATTCCCGTAACGCACCACATATACTGCAGGAATGGTGTTATATTAGGCTGCTGAATGAAGCAGTAAAGCGGTGAATTAACGAGTTCTGTGTATCACGTTACTAGCACATCTATAAACGAGTCCAACGAGAAACATGAGGAAGAGGTGTGTGTGAATCTCATCTCAAACAGATGAGCATCAAAGACACGCGTTTGGAGCCGATTCAACGCAACCAGAGCAAGAATGCTCTTCTGGTGTCAAACACGAGACTCGTTTATGAGTTTCCTAATGATTTGAGAGTCTGCAGCTCATTAGTTTTGATATCTGTCTGATACGACATCATCTAAGTGCATGCTTGGGCCAATCAGCCGAGCTGTAAATGTCATGTGACGACACGACTGAGCTGTAAGAGCATCGTCTCTGAAGCAGATGTGGATGAGTTTGTGTTGTTTGTGCTTCACAGAGTCTTTGTTGTGCTGCCAAACAACTGTGTTCACACAAACTCACAGAAATCACTCAGCAGCTCCAAACATGAACGTGCGGCGTCTGTGTATGGATATGTTTAGCATTAACGAATCTAGTAAATACCTGCATGTGTTTATCATTGCTGTAAGATGATTTTTATAAAGCTTTGACTTTATATAAACCTCATACTTTTACAAAAACGCAATTGAGTTGTTCTCAGGAATAACAAGCTGAAAGCTCAACAATGATTTATCTTTATTTAACTCTAGGACCAAAATAAATAATAATAATAATAATTACCTGTATTTAATTTTACAGGTTAAATTGAATATGTTTTATAATACGTTTTTTAAAATTGGTTTTTAATTACTAATCAAATTAAACAAGTCCTCAACACTCACCAATAAATCCCTGGGATTGCATTTGTGCTGATTATTAATTTTCATACGATGACTGAAAACAAATATATATATATTACGCATATATAAAACATATTTTCTAAATGCATCTAATAAATCTTAATGTAAACAATTCAACTGTACATTGGTCAGGGTTATTTTAAAATCACTGATATATTATATTTTTTTAATTCATATTTTAAATTAGATACATTTTTTATTTTCTGTTTTCAATTTAGTTAAAGTTTAAAAAAATGTGTTGTATTTTTGCAATTATTAAAATTATATTTATATATAATTGTTTTATTAATTTGCATGTCAATTATATTTTGTATGACTAATTATTATAATTTTTTATATGCTGAATTAGATTACATTTGTATATTTTTGTTTATGTTTTAGTGGGTTTTGTGGTATTTTTTTATATTTTGTTAACAACTTTTTATTATTTTTGTAGTTTTAAAAATAAAAATAAAAAATAACTAATTTGCATACATCAGTGTCGTTTTATATGTATTAATATCTTGAATTAAATAAAATTGTCATATTTTCTGTTTTCACTTTAATATTAAAGTTTGAGTAATTTAGTTGTCAATTTAATATGCCTATATAGTTTTTATTTATTAGTTATAGCTCGTCTAGTTGTATCTATTTTAGCAGTTCAAGCTAAATTAAACTATCTGAAACAATATAATTAATGTCAGTTAACATTAATTTTCTTTTGAAGTAACAAAATGTTAATCCTCCTAAACTCCACCCCTTTCTCTTTAATTCCATCCAATCAGCATCTGATGCACAGAACCAAGTGTTTAAGCTCAGACTTCATGAAAACAAGTTATTTTACATTTAATATTGACTAATGGCTACTTATGGGGAGAGACAAGGGGAACCGAATTATGACATTAGGTTATTTATTAAAAATAAAAAACAAGCAATAAATAATAATACAGAGCATCTACAGTGGGGTCACAGCATCACTCTTGACATACCTAATGAATCTAGACTGAATATTGAGCTGTTTTGAGTCGTCCATCGTACCCTATAAAGCCAGGAGAGCTGATTTATCTCGACGGGTAACAGCGGGGATTTATACGGCTCTGACAGCGCTCTGAGGTTGTATATAATTGTGGATTATCTACTGTAATTCTTCAGCTTTGCTCTGATGGAAATGATCCACTGCATGCTATATAAATAACTCCTGGCTGGCTCGCCAGAAAAACGTCTTGTCTCCTGAAAGACTTTCCAAAACATGACGTCTAAAGCCCTGTGAGACGGAGCTTGTATGCGTGTGCAAGCATGGTTTTGGTTAATTCGCTCTTTCATCGTTGGTAGCAGTGAGGAATGCCTCTGTCTCCACTCGTGGCATATTGGCTCCATTGATGCGCCACTTACGCTCGTATTAAAGGTTATGTAAATGTTAGGACTAAACATTCTCCAAATAATGTTTATGAAACATTCTTACAGCATTATTCATATCTGACATACGTTCTTGTAATATTGAGAGGAAACATTCTTAAAATAATAATGGAATAAAGAAAAAAACGGATTATGATGTTCGTGGAACATCCAAGGATGATGTCTGTTTTTGATCAATGTTATTAGAAAATTAGCAATATTCTTGGAATATTAAACATAATCGATGAACTAAATCTTGGGGGGAAATGTGTTTTGATTATTTTTCTTATAAAGTCCTTTAGGGTCAGCTAACGGGGAACGTAAACGTTTTCAAAATTATAGAATGGAATATAGAACGTTCACTTAATGAAGAAAAAACGTTCTTTAAATATAAAAATATGTGTTTTAAATATTGAGAGAATATTGTAACATTCTCATTATGTTTTCAAAATAATTAAATAGAATTTTCCTCTAACGTTTGCATTAATAAGACAAAATGTTAATATGTTTGAAAAAAATTGATATTTTGAAAGTAGGGATCCCCCCCCCCGGGTCTTAATGCAATCTGTAGGGGGCGCTGTTGGGTTCTAATTCAATTAAAAGTAAAATAGCCTACACAAGTAACATTTAGACTGTTTCTGATTAAATAAAGCAGTAATCGATGTCATAAAATAATGAGTATGTTTTGATTTAATGGTCAGAAGCTGTAGCTTGCATGAAATAAAAATCACAAACATGACGCTTAAATTAAATAATTGTACAGATACTGATTTATTCATTAATGCGTAATATGTTTTATTTTAAAAAAAAATCATAAGCTCTAAAAGGTTTTCAGAATTTGTACAACTCTTTTGCTTTAGACCATCTACAAATGTTAAATCTTATAAATAAAATAAAATGTTGGGGTTAACACTGCATCTTTCTGGGGGGGGGGGGGTGCAGTGATTGATATATGGTTTATTTATAGTTATTTTCAAAGCTTTAATGTGCTGTCAAAAAACCTTCATTGTGGTTTATTTAATTCTAACAAATAAGTTGTTAAAAACTAACCGAAATTAAACAATATTTTGCTTATAATTTATGCAGAGGAGAGACTTGGTGTTGTTTCCAAACAAAAAGGAAATATATCGGTATCGGCCAAAATTATTAAAAAAATATCGGCATATCGGCAAAAATCTAATATCGTGAAATGTTCTTAATACATTAAAAAACTGGAATTTTTTTACAGAAAAACATTAAGAAATAAAAAAAGTAGAAAACGTAATTCAGAAATGTTTTCATAATTTCAAAACGATCGAATGGAATGTTCCTCTAACGTTTGCATAACCAAAAAACAACATTCTTTAAACATAGAAAAAACAGGAGTTTAGATGTTGAGAGAACATTCAAATGTTACTTTCTCAAAGTTTTCAAATATACAATAAAATTGAATGTTTGTCGAACATTCACATAACTACGAGAAACGTTCTAATACATTAAAAAAAGATACATTTTGATGAAACATTACCAAGAAGAAACGTTCTTTAAATGTAAAAGACAGGTGTTTAAATGTTGAGCGAACATTCAAATGTAACGTTTTAATAACGTTTTTAAAAATTACAAAATGGAATGTTCCTTTAACGTTCGCGTAACCAAGAACCAACATTCCTTAGATACAAAAAAAACGGGTGTTCTAAACATTTGAGATAATATTCAAAACGATGAAATGGAATGTTCACAATACCAAGAAGAAACATTCTTTAAAAGTTAACAAACGTGTTTAAATGTTACGAGAACATTCATATTTAATGTTCTTAAAAAGACAGGATGGAATGTTCCTCTAACGTTCCAAATACATTAAAAAGTGGATATTTTGTGTCTTTGAACCCAGCGCTGGAGCTTCTAGATCATCGAATCCTCCAGACTCAAAGATTTCCAGACGTTGCTGGGAGTAAATGAGATGCAAACGCAGCTCAAACACATACAGATCCTTCCGTCTGTGAAGAGACACGACGCTCATCTGGAACCGCTCAGTAACGGCCAGTCCAGAGCGGTTATTCTTTGATAACCATTACTCATGCGATGATGTTTGTCTCTTGTCATTAGTCATAAGAAAAACAGCTGTGCTTTCCGTCTCTTTTGTGTTTTCAACTTTCAAAGTTGCCTGGATATCCCCGTGTTCTCCGTGCATGAAACGGTTAGTGGGGTTTAGTTTTCTCTTCCCAGGGAAATTACACGCCCCACCAGCGGCTTATTCAGAAGAGCAGCGTCTGACCCGAGACCGCAGAACATACGGGTTCATGTTCGTCTCCGGCTGTGATTAATGCAGAGACACTGACACTCTCCGCTATTAACCTCACTTCAGCTTTTAGATGCTTCTTTATCTCGAGTGTGTCCGCTTTATACAGAACAGATTGATTTAATGCTAGAACTCAAGCTAATTGAATTCTAATCTTTTGACTGCTGAATTAACTAAACTCTTAAAAACAAAGGTGTTTAACGATGCTTTTTATTGTCTAAACGGCTCCATTTATCATCTGAAGAATCTTTCTGCTTCACAAAAGCGTCTTTGTGGTGGAAGAAGGTTCTTCAGATGATAAAAAAGTAAGAAAGAGAGGGTACTTTAATTAATTAATGGCTCTTTGTGGAACCAGAAATGGTTCTTCTATGAAATCACTATGAAGTACCTTTATTTTTAAGAGTGTAGCGGTCAAAAGTTTGGAATAATTACGCATTTTTTGTGTTTTTGATAGAAGTTTCTTCAGCTCAAGGCTGCATTTATTTGATTGCAAAATAGAGTATAACCGTGAAATATTATTATAATTTAAAACAGCTTTTTCTATATGAATATATGTTAAACTGTAATTTATTTCTGTGATTAAATCTGTATTTTCAGCATCATTACTCCAGTTTTCAGTGTCACGTGATCTTTCAGAAATCATAATAATATGCTGATTTGGGATTAAGTAAGATT
Source organism: Schizopygopsis pylzovi (assembly GCA_027422435.1). Classification (NCBI taxonomy): domain Eukaryota; kingdom Metazoa; phylum Chordata; class Actinopteri; order Cypriniformes; family Cyprinidae; genus Schizopygopsis; species Schizopygopsis pylzovi. The sequence continues at coordinate 1,024,761 of CM049829.1, read as the reverse complement.
TAAAAAATAAATAAATAAATTATATAATACTTTTATTCATCAAGGGCGCATTAAATTGATCAAAAGTGACAGTAAATGCATTCATAATGTTGCAAAATATTTATATTTCAAATAAATTCTGTTATTTTCAACTTTGTATTCATCTGTGAATCCTTGAAAAATAAAACGCATCAGTTTCCACAAAAATATTACAGTTTTCAACATTGATAATAATCAGAAATGTTTAATATTATTATGATTTCTGAAGATCACGTGACACTGAAGACTGCAGTAATGATGCTGAAAATGCAGATTTGATCACAGAAATAAATTACACTTTAACACATATTCACATAGAAAACTATTGTAATAATATTTCAGCATATTCAATGCAGTCTTGGTGAGCAGAAGAGCAGTGGTACAGTGAGGTGAAAGCCGTCGAACCCTGACGAGAGCACAGGAGCTGGAACAGAGATCAGGTTTCTGGTAAAGTTGAAGAGAGCGGGGTCTCAGGGCGTCTCGCTCGGCTCTCAGGGTTCAGACGTGTAAGACTGACCCCGTGTCGCGACCCCTGCGCCGGGCCGGGTCACACACCGCGGGTGTAAAACCAGCGAACACTAACCCTCGGACACACACGAGATGTCGCGTACATCCGTTATCTCTGTGTCGGGATTTAAATCAAGAGCAATTTGAAACATTTGTTGATTCCAAATTAGACTCAAATAAGTCTCTTCTAGAATTTAAAGAGATGTCTCAAATGTCCAATAACTCAGAGATCTTAATATTAGGGCCGTATTAAATCGGTTTTATTTTTTCTCATAGTCTTTCTCAAATAAAATTGATTTAAGGTAAGTGGTTGCAAACTATTTATTTTAGCTACATAACAAAAAATAACATGTTGAAAGTTAGTCAACTAAATGTGTTTATTTAAATGTAGCTAAAATAAGTTGATTTTACCTTAAAATAAATTGTAAATTCGATTAATAATTTTTTCAGTGTGTTTCATTCCTTTTTTTTTTATTTAAATGTTTCTAGAATCCATTTTTTATGGTTTAATTCATTTTAATAATCGGAAAGGATGTATAATCAACTGAACTTATTTTTTTTTTTACAAAGTAATAATTCATTAAAATTTCAAAGCCAGTGATCACAATATTAGGGCCTTTACGAAATCTCTTTTATCCCAAATTCTGCTTCATTTTTTCTCGGATTCTGTGTTTTTGGTTTACATTTTTCTGGAATCCATTTTAATGATTTAATTCCATTTTAATAATCGAAAAGGATGTACAATCAACTGAATTCATAAAACTTTTAATTAGAATTTATTAAATTTTTAATGTCAGTGCTCTCAATATTAGGGCACTATAAAATCTGTTTTATTATTTCCCAAATTCAGTTTCTGGAATCAATTTGAATGGCTTAATTCAATTTGGATAATCAAAAAGGATGTATAAATAATTTAATTAAGTTAAAACGTAAAGACGTTTAACAATTTAATAATTAAGTAAAATAAAATTATCTCAATATTAGGGCCCTATAAAGTCTATTTATTTTCTTTTTCCCCCACCCGCATTCAGTTTTATTTTTAAATTAATTTTAATGATTTAATAAAATGTAATAATCAATAAATATTTTTTTTATAATCAATTAAATCCTAAAATGTTAACAATCTATTAAAATGAGTAAAAACAGTAAAAGTGCCCTCTGATTTTTTTTTATTCTTTCAGATATTAATTTTTCTGTATTCTGATTTTATGATTCACCACAAATTTATTACCAAAAACATTGTTAACTGAATACATATTACTAACAATTTATTCAATATATTCTCAGTGTAATCAAACTAAAATTGTACAAGTCATTAAATAATTTTTTTAGTCAAACAAAGTGCTTTAAATATATTTATATATAATTTTTTAATATCTATATTTAAAAATATATATATAAATAAAGGAAGAAAGATTAAAAATAGTAAATAAATAATTTACTAAACGGTATTATTATTATTATTACTATAATTGAGTAGTATATACTAATATAATGTATTTCTGATGTTTGTTTTGTTGAGCTGTAGTGAAGACCTTCGAGTTTCTGCATCGTGGAAATCATACGACCCTAAAATATGAACATTTGACCGAGCTCTGAGATATTAATAATTCATAGTAATTACCTGATGAGGAGATGACAATGTATAGCGCTTCGAGTGCTTAGAAAAGCATGTAATGAATTATTATTATTAACCAAATAACAATGCTTTTATAATAAACATCTGGACGATGTCACATCACATAACGATTTTTATGATTTTGCATATTCACGTATCGTCTCAGAAGCACACATGTACCTCAGATGCACGGACCAGAAACGGCAGGAATAATTAGGAACACTTGCAGCTCGTTATGATGCCACGGCATACATATTTATCCCTGTCTGCTGCCGTGGAAGGTGCGCTCTGGAGCCAGCGCCCGAGGACCGGCGTTTAAGGCTTTCTGTTGTGGTGTGGATCAAATGCGAGGCCCTTATTCTGCATTTATTGTCGTGTGTTTTGCGTGCTAATAAATGCGTGACAGACGGCTCGAGGAGGTTTTGTAGCCGGTTTGTATTTTTCTCCTCGGCTGAGTTTTTAACAGCGATTCTCAAATGGAGGGGAATGAGGAGAGAGCGTATCTAATTGCTTTCATATGCCATATTATTGGCTGATTTAAATAATTGCAGACACCGGGGGGGGGGACCTTTGACCCCTAGCGGTGGCCTGGAGCACAGGCTACGGTACAAACGCTTTTTCCAGATTAAAATGAAAAGAAATAGCTTTCTGTTAATTGACAGACGGTGTGATGAACAGGAGCTCATTCCTATTGTTTGGCTTTGTGGAGGAAACATTTATGATAATAACGCATTCAAAATCAGCCATTCCACAATTATCATTATTTCATAGATAACTCATAAACTAAACATATTGTGTATGATCAGCAACTTTTCATTAATGAGTGAATGTGATACAAAATTGTATATTTAAATATTGATGAGATTTTTTTTTGTTGAAATATCATTGTATGAAATGTATAAGAACACATATGTGACCCTGGAGCACAAAACCAGTCATAAGGGTCTTTTTTATTATTATTAAGATTTGTGCATCATCTGAAAGCTGAATAAATAATATTTCCATTGATGTATGGTTTGTTATGATCGGACAATATTTGTAAATCTGGAATCTGAGGGTGCAAAAAATCTAAATATTGAGAAAATCATCTTTAAAGTTGTTCAAATGAAGTTCTTAGCAATGCATATTAATAATCAAAAATTAAGTTTTGATATATTTACGGTAGGAAATATCTTCATGGAACATGATCTTAATATCCTAATGATTTTTGGCATAAAAGAAAAACGCTCTACCACTGAACCACAATAACTCATATAATCTGAGAATTATCAGAATTAATCTTATTAGAATTAATGGATTTAATTAAATTCCTTTGTATTTATAACTCATAATTGTTTAAAAACAATCCAAGTTTATGAAACCAACGTATTTATTTCTAACAAAACATCAAAACAACATAAATATTACTCTGGAAAGTTTTCAAACTAAATTAATACATTTTACTTGCATAGATTTTCAGATTCGTATGAAAATATAAGTAGAAATAAAAATAGTCGTTAGTGGGCGTGGCAGCCCTAGTGATCACTATCTATCGACTAATTTATCGATTAATCTAAATTATTAATTTCCCATAAAAAAATCAACAATTTCACTTAAGAATGTTTTATTAAAGCAAAAGTCAAATCACTGAAATCAGTTCAGTATTATAGAGTAATAAAGATAAGCTGCTATAGTCTAATAATAATATAATTATCATCAAAAAAACACTATTTGAAGGAGTATTTACCAGAAATATTATTTAGGAGAAAAATGTAAATGTGCAGCATTTCTGAAAAAAAAAGGAAATAAAAAAAATACTTTTATTAAAATATAAAATCAATTAATTGGAGATGCTTTTGATTATTAAAATGTAATGGAGACATTAAAATGGAATCATGGAAAACATAATTTGGTAAAGATACAACTGTACAACTCAATTAATTACACAGGCGTTTTGATTAATACAATTTAATGTAACCATTAAAACAGAGTATAGAAAAATTTAAATGTAAAATAAATGTATTAAAAAACGGATTTCATAGGGCCCTATTTGTATTTTTTAATGAATCGTTTGAACGAATGATTCAGTGACTCACTTTGTGCCACATATTGATAAAGTAACCCAAGAAGAGTCACTGAACTAATCAGTGAATCAATCTGAACAACTCTGTGTAGTGAAAAGATTCAAAAGAGTCACTGGAATGAAGCTCTTGTTCCAGTTAACTCTGTATTTGTTAATGAATCGTTTGAACGAATGATTCAGTGACTCACTTTGTGCCACATATTGATAAAGTAATCCAAGAAGAGTCACTGAACTAATCAGTGAATCAATCTGAACAACTCTGTGTAGTGAAAAGATTCAAAAGAGTCACTGGAATGAAGCTCTTGTTCCAGTTAACTCTGTATTTGTTAATGAATCGTTTGAACGAATGATTCAGTGACTCACTTTGCGCCACATATTGATAAAGTAATCCAAGAAGAGTCACTGAACTAATCAGTGAATCAATCTGAACAACTCTGTGTAGTGAAAAGATTCAAAAGAGTCACTGGAATGAAGCTCTTGTTCCAGTTAACTCTGTATTTGTTAATGAATCGTTTGAACGAATGATTCAGTGACTCACTTTGCGCCACATATTGATAAAGTAACCCAAGAAGAGTCACTGAACTAATCAGTGAATCAATCTGAACAACTCTGTTTAGTGAAAAGATTCAAAAGAGTCACTGGAATGAAGCTCTTGTTCCAGTTAACTCTGTATTTGTTAATGAATCGTTTGAACGAATGATTCAGTGACTCACTTTGCGCCACATATTGATAAAGTAACCCAAGAAGAGTCACTGAACTAATCAGTGAATCAATCTGAACAACTCTGTGTAGTGAAAAGATTCAAAAGAGTCACTGAAATGAAGCTCTTGTTCCAGCTGAATCTGTATTTTTTAATGAATCGTTTGAATGAATGATTCAGTGACTCACTTTGTGCCACATATTGATAAAGTAACCCAAGAAGAGTCACTTAATCAATCAGTGAATCAGTTTACTAAACAGATTCAAAAGATTCACTGGAACAAAGCTCGCTACTAACATCCTTCATTGTGTAAAACTCAAATTGGAATAAGTGTCTGGTTTGTCCTGATGTTTCTGAACGCCTGTGAGATCCAGTGTGAGATGCTGTCGTTCTGTCCATCTTCAGCATTAACTAAGCACAACAGCACAGACAAGCGGGCGAGATTCGTACCTGTCAGCTCCTTCTTTAACCTGCGAAGGTCTTTTGTGAGATCTTCAAACTTGACCTGAGCAGCGTGGAAGAGATCGTGAGGTTCAGGCAGCGGGAAAACGCTCTTCTCTGTCCCTGCGTTCTGAAACAACCACAACACAAGAGCTATATTTACATCTACGGGTGTGCGATATTGGAAATAACAAATGATACTCTCATATATATTGGAGGGATTGTTTGTCGATAACGATTAATTAGCACGGATATTTTGTCCGAGTGTGTTATTGTGCTTGATAATCTGAATGACAAGGATTTACTGATATTCTTACCATATTCTGTGTGCTAGCGTTCACAATAACAGTGATTAATCGAATACTTTTCAGTTTAAAGTTCAAATTAGATTTTTACCTTTGTATTAAAGCAATTTTGTTTCTAAAAGTGTACATCTTTTGAGTCAATATTGTTACATTTAACCAGTCCATTAATATAATACACATTTAGGCTGTTACTAAACAAATGAACCCAGTATTATCAACATTAATCTCTGCAGAAGCTGCATCTGAAAGATGTATTTAGACACTGTTTAATGCAGCTCAGAGGGACATGGAGTGATTTAACCAGTTACAAATGCATCATTTGACGTTTTAAACATAAAACATTGAATACTGATATTTAAAATTATACAAAAAAAAATGAAAATAGATTTAAATGTGAAATTAAACCGCCAGCAGGTGGCAGCACGTCACGGTTAACAAGTGAGTCACTGCGACTGAACCGAATCATTTAAACGATTGAATCATTTAACAACGTGTAGTCACTACGAAAACATGAACTCGAATCATTTAAACGATTAGAATCATTTGAACAAGTGAGTCACTTACGACTGAACCGAATCAGTTTAAACGATTGAATCATGTTAACAAGTGAGTCACTAAGACTGAACCGAATCATTTAAACGATTGAATCATTTAACAAGTGAGTCACTACGACTGAACCGAGTCATTTAAACGATTGAATCATTTAACAAGTGAGTCACTAAGACTGAACCGAATCATTTAAACGATTGAATCATTTAACAAGTGAGTTACTACGACTGAACCGAGTCATTTAAACGATTGAATCATTTAACAAGTGAGTCACTACGACTGAACCGAATCATTTAAACGATTGAATCATTTAACAAATGAGTCACTACGACTGAACCGAATCATTTAAACGATTGAATCATTTAACAAGTGAGTCACTACGACTGAACCGAATCATTTAAACGATTGAATCATTTAACAAGTGAGTCACTAAGACTGAACCGAATCATTTAAACGATTGAATCATTTAACAAGTGAGTCACTACGACTGAACCGAATCATTTAAACGATTGAATCATTTAACAAGTGAGTCACTAAGACTGAACCGAATCATTTAAACGATTGAATCATTTAACAAGTGAGTCACTACGACTGAACCGAATCATTTAAACGATTGAATCATTTAACAAGTGAGTTACTACGACTGAACCGAATCATTTAAACGATTGAATCATTTAACAAGTGAGTCACTACGACTGAACCGAATCATTTAAACGATTGAATCATTTAACAAGTGAGTTACTACGACTGAACCGAATCATTTAAACGATTGAATCATTTAACAAGTGAGTTACTACGACTGAACCGAGTCATTTAAACGATTCATTGAATCATTCAGGAACGAATCACTCTCATGTTGCTCAGAGACGCAAAACCTCGCTGTAGCTGTTTGGAATGATTTTTTGTCTGCGAAATGCAGCAAAAACAGGCAATATGGTGTCTAAAACGTCAGTCTCTTGATATTAGCTTATTGTTAATTGAACTGTTGTATAAAATCAATATCACATTTGTAATCGTGCTTATTTTGAAGAAAAAAACTGCACTCTTTGTGTGATTTGAATCATATGAAATGTAAATATATACATTTTTTGACCCCATATCTTGAATTTTGCGATCACTCTTAATGCATTTTAATCGACTGAATCATGCAGTGAAAGAACACGCTCTAATTAATCACGTGCACTGTTTAACCCCTTCATCACCGCGCAGGCTAATGCATGCGTGCACTCGTAACGTAACTGTTTGGTTTTTGCAAAATACTCGATATTGTCAAATTGCATATCATTAAAACAACAATTACGATATTATCGCAGATTATATATATATCGCACACCCCTATTTTTATGTGCATTTTGGGATATCGCATAAAAAGACAATGCCAAGATTCGCATAAATTCTAAAAATGCGCATGTGCGCTTAAGTAGGATACATATCTTATCCTTAATGCGTTCCCACACAGCAGACTCCTGGCCGCGCTTCGTCTGCGCGCTCTGAAGCTCGTCATTTATTGCATACAAAGATAGCTATATACAGTGCCTTGTCCTGCTGCAGCAAATTAATTATTTGCGCAAGTTAATCATGGATGTATAACCAACTGAATTTACAATTTATTAAAAGTTTAAAGCCAGACATCTCAATATTACGGCCCTATGAAATCTCTTTTATTATGTTCCCAAATTCTGTTCACTTTTCTCCCAGATTCTGTGTTTTCAGTTTTATTTTTTCTGGAATTCGTTTTAATGATTTAATTCAATTTTAATAATCGAAAAGGATGTACAACACTTTTAAGAATTTATTAAATTTGTTTGTAAGTCATAGATGTCAATATTACGGCTCTATGAAATTTGTTTTATTTTTAATCTATTTTATTTATTTATCACTCCTCGCCCAAATTCTGTGTTTTATGTTTACTTTTTTCTGGAGTTCGTTTTAATGATTGTATTAAATTGTTTTATTATGAAAAAAATTATTTATAATGAGTTGAATTACAGATTTTCCCCTTTAGATTATTTTTTATTTTCCATGTTTTCCATTAAAAAAAATTGTGAAATCAATTTTAATGGTTTAATTTAATTGTAACAATCAAAAGAATGTATAATCAATTAAATTCATAAAACTTTTTTACTAATTAAAAAATGTATTACAATTAAAAAATTTTTTTTGAATTATGTGTTTTGACTTAAAACAAATTTATTACCAAAAATGGTGTTAATCAAATGTATATAACAAACAATTTAATTAATCCTAAAGTCAATGTAATTAAATTAAACTTAAATTATGTGTCAAACTAAGTGCTGCACAAAAGAGGCTTACTGTTATTAATTGATACAATTTGTTAAAAATTGATACTCCTCAAAAAATGAAAACATAAAAAGTATACTTTATAAATGTAACGTTAATAAGTAAGTGACGATTTTGTTCTCTTCAACTCGCTGGATGGAAACGATGCTTTAATTATGTTTTATGCAATATTCCAATTTTCCACATTAGTTTAATTCATAACTTTGGATGGAAACATATCTAATCTGTCAGAAAGAAAGAAAAGAGAGAAAGAGAAACTGTCTTGTTTTCCAAAACAAATATCTAAACATTCTTAGATGACGATACATTTACTTAAGATGCTAAATGATGATATGAAGAGATATGAAACTGATCAAAATGAAGCTTAAAACAAGACTAAATATCCACTAGCGGGGTCAGGAAAGCAATCATGAACGCATTGAATGCAATAAAAAGGAAAACAAATATTTTAGTGAAAAATATGAATAAAATTAAATCCCGTAGAGCCGTACCTCGTCCATGTTCCTCAGGTAGTACGACACCATGTAATCCACCAGACATATGCGATTGTCCTGAAGAGATAGAAGGTCATTAGCAGACCGTATTAAACCCAATCAAACCTTAACGAAGTTCAGCTCAGCTACTAGAGAGTCAGTAGACGTGACACAACCTCAGTGCAGGTTTATGAGGGTTATTTTCATACCCTGCTCTTGACGTCCTTTAATTTAGGCAGAATGTCCAGTCCGAATCCGTCCGCCTGACCCCGGGTCCGGTTTCCGCCGTTCATGTAGTTCCCGAAGGCCAAGATGACGCCGATCACGTCCTTCACGCTGTCGTTCTCAAGAAAAGCCTGGAGAGACACTTACATTGAGACTGCAACACTGCATTAAAGAACAAGTCCAAAAGACTGGTTCTGACAGATTTCCCACTAAGGTATAATAGAGCACATTGCATTCTGGGAAGGAGTTGGAAATGTAGTATATCATCCAAGTAGGTTCACATAGTGTGCGTGTTATACATACTGCAGTATTAGTCTAATATGAGGCCATTGAGAGTCATTGGGATGAAGCTCGTTCGAGTCAACTCTAGGTATTTGAATGAATCGTTTAGATAAATGATTCAGTGACTCACTTTGCACAACTTATTGACAAAGTAAGCTAAAAAGAATCATTGAATAAATCTTAACAACTCTGTTTAGTTAAGAGATTCAAAAGAATCATTGGGATGAAGCTTGTTTGAGTCAACTCTGGGTATTTTTTATGAATCGTTTAGACAAATGATTCAGTGACTCACTTTGCACAACTTATTGACAAAGCGAAAAAGAGTCGCTGAATCAATCTCAACAACTCTGTTTAATTAAGAGATTCAAGAGTCGTTGGGATGAAGCTCGTTCGAGTCAACTCTGGGTATTTTAATGAATCGTTTAGATAAATGATTCAGTGACTCACTTTGCACAACTTATTGACAAAGCGAAAAAGAGTCGCTGAATCAATCTAAACAACTCTGTTTAGTTAAGAGATTCAAAAGAATCACTTGAATGAAGCTCGTTCGAGTCAACTCTGGATATTTTTAATGAATCGTTTAGACAAATGATTCAGTGACTCACTTTGCACAAACTATTGACAAAGTAAGCTAAAAAGAGTCGCTGAATCAATCTGAACAACTCTGTTTAGTTAAGAGATTCAAAGTAATCATTGGGATGAAGCTCGTTCGAGTCAACTCTGGGTATTTGAATGAATCGTTTAGATAAATGATTCAGTGACTCACTTTGCACAAACTATTGACAACGTAAGCTTAAAAGAGTCGCTGAATCAATCTGAACAACTCTGTTTAGTTAAGAGATTCAAAAGAGTCATTGGGATGAAGCTCGTTCGAGTCAACTCTGGGTATTTCTAATGAATCGTTTAGACAAATGATTCAGTGACTCACTTTGCACAAACTATTGACAAAGTAAGCTTAAAAGATTCACTGAATCAATCTAAACAACTCTGTTTAGTTAAGAGATTCAAAAGAGTCGTTGGGATGAAGCTCGTTTGAGTCAACTCTGGGTATTTTAATGAATCGTTTGATTAAATGATTAAATGATAAAAGTCAATCAATCAATTCAATCAAATAATGAGTGAAGAAAATGTGTGATGTTGCTTTCAGTTGATTCATCAAATATATATATATATGTATATCACATATATGTATATACTAATACATACTAATTCAAAAAGTCTTATGTAGTAGTACGCCATTGCTATAACATGACCTCGTTTGGTTGCATAATCTCTGATTTCATAATTTATCATTTTTAATCCTGAAATGAAAAGAAAAGTTTTAATTCTTTGGCTTGAAGTTCTGGTTGCATGGCCATATAATACACATTTATGAAATAATGTAGTAAGTCATCGAGGTCGGTTCAAATACTGTGCACAATATGCATACTGCAGAAGTACGCTTTCACAAAGATTTGTTTATGCGTGTTTAATATTAGCGATTGTATATGAGATGCGCTCACCGTCAAACAGCCTTCATCGTTCATTTTTTCACATTTTATTATATTCCATAAGTTAACATAGCAAGTTAAATAGTTTTATACAGTTTTTTCTGCAAAGAAAAATATGCAAAAATAACAATGTCAGAGATTTCTCTCATTTGAAAGAATATTCTTCATAACAAATGTTCTTTTTTTGATAAATATGTTTGATAACGGCAGAATAAATTGCTCTGGGAGAGGAATTGAATTGAATAAATTGTGATTTCTTTGCACATTAAAAGCATTCTCGTAGCTGTGTAAAAGTACGGTTTAATGTCACGTGGATTATTGTACCGATGTCCTTGCTATGTTTCCGGACCTGGGGACATTTCAGTTGCTTTGCTGTCTATGGAGAGAGCTCTCTCACCAAAAACACCTTCATTTGTGTTCTGCAGATGAACGAAGCTCTCACGGGTTTGGAACGACACCAGGACGGTTTTTGGATGAACTGTCCCTTTAAATATACCGGTTTAGTGCACTAAAAGTACAACTTTTATTAAGTACATAAATATGAAATGTATTTGAAATACATGTTTCACTACGATGTCTTAATAAGTCGTCTCAGATGTTTATTGTACCTTGCTCACAGCAGAGATGCTCTCCACCTTGCGATGGACGGATGATATGGAGTCCACGAACACAGACTGGAATATGATGCAGTGCGTGCGCCGGGCGAAGTCGGGAATCTGGGACAGTTCGTACAGGAATCTGTGTGCGGGGAAGATGAAGAGAGCAACACATCTTCACACCAACACGAGTGTGACTCAGATGAATACTAGCGGCACGAGTCACTACAGCGAGGGTCAGAGGTCACACACAGCTGCCGGGTTTTACAGGAACGCTTAAGATGTTTGTGCAGCATGTGAGAGTTCATATACACAAACCACATGAACAGACTTACACGCCTGACACGCTGCAGGGTTAGACAGCAGAAGCATTTATAATAATAATGATAATAATGTGTCATAAAGCGTGTTTAATCATCTGATGTTGTGTCACTGATATCTGGTACTAAAAAAGTGTTAAAGTATAATACATCATTTTTTTAAATATAACAAATATTACTGGAATATGGTTCACACTCAATGTTTGTAAGATTGCAATTTTTTTTTAAATATGTTTTATATTTTATGCTTTCACGTTCATTTTAGTTCAAGCTTTGAAATCAATTTTTTTTTTTTTTGTCATTTTTATAATTTAATCATTTTTGTCATTTTTTTTTTTTTAAATCTTAATTTATTCATTTGTATTTTATTTGTTTTAATTTTAGTTATGTTGGTACATCAAATTAAACGAAGCCTAAATGAGAAAAGGTGTCGAAATAAAATAGGTTTAAGTTTTATTCAATATTTTATTTCAGTTAATATTTATTTTATTTCAAGTAAAATTGTTTTAGTTAACTGTGTTAAGCCTGTTAACAAAGAAAATATTATTTCAGTCGTTTTACTTCTAAATTGTGTGTTTAATTAAATGATAATGTTAATTAAATTAATTCTTACTTGCTGTTTCTTTGTAAATATTTATGAAAAATGATCAATTTCTGAGTGAATATAGTTTTAATGCATACTGTGTGAAAGTCACCATGTTATTGTGGCTTGACATGAGGCTCTTAAAGTCTCAACTTAACACTAAATATCAAGTTTAGATCTTGTGGCGATATTTTCAAAACCTGTTTTTATGAGCTGATGATTTGAAGTCAAAATAGTTTCGTGCTAATTGACAGATACTCAACTATAACATTTATTGATTTCAGCAAATCATCAATTCAAGTATTGTTATAATAACACTGTCCTGCATTATATTAGCTGAATAAAATAAATTGTTTCTTACTAATTTTCAGCCACTGATTCCAAAAATAATGTTTTTTTCTCACAAAATGTGATGCATTTTGTAGCATTTTTGCTGTTGAGAATCATTTGCATGTGAAGAAGTCTTGCAATACTCATAAATCAGCAGAAAAACACACGAATCCAGATCAATTCTCATCAATTCTCTAATCCTGATTCCAAGGTCAGATGTGTTCTGCATCCAAACAGCAGAGAACACGACAGATTGTAACAGTGTCTGACATTAAACGGAGTTTTGAACATATGTATCCAGTTCTTTGTTGATTGTGAGTTCAGTGATACATTCTGAGCTCTTTTCACAGCTTTTGTTATTATAAAGTTGATACATATCGAATCTGAACATCATAATTGCTCCTTTGTAAACAAAACTCCTCGATGGAATGCTTTTATTGATATTTCTGAACTCAGCATCATTAAATGCAGTAATACTATGCTTTTTTTTTTTTTTTTGCAAATCAACGGAATGAAGATGCAGGACTGTGTTATAA
>CM049829.1:986425-1006425 GCA_027422435.1 Schizopygopsis pylzovi | reverse complement strand
AGCTTTGAGTAAAGCAAAGAGAGGTTTAGAGCCCAATTTTGTTTCTGTATGTGAGATTTAGCTAATCAGGAAACATAAATTAAACTAAGTACCGTGCTGAATGTCCTTCATCTCCAGGTGGAGGCTGGATATTAATATTCCCACGGTCTGAGAGCGCTTGCCATCCAGCAGCTTGATGATCTACAAGAGAAGAAAATTCATACTTGTATTCATCACAGACACATTCAATTAATCAAACGTGACAATAAAGGCATTTATGATGTTACAAAAGATTTCCATTTCAAATAAATGCTCTTTCTATTAATCTGTGAATCATGAAAAATAAAATGTATCAGTTTCCACAAAAATATTACTGTTTTTAACATTGATAATAATCAGAAATGTTTCATATTATTATGATTTCTGAAGATCATGTGACACTGAAGACTGGAGTAATGATGCTGAAAATACAGTTTTGATCGCAGAAATAAATTACAGTTTAACACATATTCACATAGAAAACAGCTGTTTTAAATTGCAATAATATTTCACTATTTTACAGCATTTTTAATCAAATAAATGCATCCTTGGTGATGCAAAATAGATACATATAAAATACAATGTCCACAAACATAATCAGTGACCTGTTTAAACGCACAAGTCAATTACATTAATTATTTCTGATATCATTTTCCCCCCAGTATTTAACTATAAGACGATGTTTTGTGAAAGCACTGTAATAAATCTCAAGCGTTGTGTTTTTGTCGCGTCGCATCAGAGCAAACATCTCGTCGGTTCTCGTGCCAAAAACTGTCACAATTAGCAGCTCGCGGTGAGAAGAAGAAAAAGCCGATCGTTGAGCTCTGGATGAGATTTTATAACTAACTATAAATTCACAGGATTTTTATTTGTACCTACACATGGTCACAATTACTAATGACTGAATTCCCTCATAAAGACCACGAGTGTTTTGGCACGCTAAAGAGCCGCTCTAAAACTTAATGTCCGCTCTTCTTCATTAGGATTAACGCGGTGTTGAGCTACTGCGGCGTTCAGTGGGAACCAGCGCGACGGCCTTCAGATGTGAGTATAGCATTACAGCAGGTGAAGAGAGCCTTCATTATTAATGTGAGCGGAGACACACACACACACTGACTCACTCACTCACACACACATAAACACACACACTCTCACTGACTCACTCACTCACATGCACATGCACATAAACACACACACACACACACACACACACACACACACACACACACACACACACACACACACACACACACACACACACACACACACACACACTGACTCACTCACTCACACACACATAAACACACACACTCTCACTGACTCACTCACTCACACTCACCTAAACACACACACACACACACACACACACACACACACACACACACACACACACACACACCACACACACACACACACACACACACACTGACTCACTCACTCACACACACATAAACACACACACTCTCACTGACTCACTCACTCACACGCACCTAACACACACACACACACACACACACACACACACACACACACACACACACACACACACACTCACTCACACACACACACATGCACACGCACACGCACATAAACACACACACACACACTCACACGCACATAAACACACACTCACTCACTCACACACACATAAACACACACACACACTCTCTCACTGACTCACTCACACACACACACACACACACACACACACACACACACACACACACACACACACACACACACACGTTGGTTTTTATGGTTTACGGGGACTCTCCATAGGCGTAATGGTTTTTATACTGTACAAGCTGTATGTGCTATTGCCCTACACCTACCCTACACCTAAACTTAGCCCTCACAGGAGACGGTGCATTTCTACTTTCCCTCAAAAAAACTCACTCTGTATGATTTATAAGCGTTTTAAATTATGGGGACACTGAAAATGTCCTCATAAATCACCTTCTCCTTGTAATACCTGTCATACCCATGTCATTATACAAATTTGTGTCCTCATAAACCACATAAACATGCCCACACATGCACACAAACTTACTAGCATGCACGCACGCACATGCACACACACTAATGAACGACCGCCAACCAAACCCAAGCACTGCATGCAACAGTTTTGTTATATATTTAACATAAATATAATAAATATGTTGTCGGCAGGTCATGAATGAATAAATGTATGATAAATATATTTATTTATGCACTTATTTATGTATGTAACAATTTATTTAATGATTTAATTGAGTAATGTGGCCCTCCATACACACACATTTAAGAAATATTAAATTCAAAATGTACATATTTGATTTCTTGAATTGAAAAATGATATACTTTGTATATTTAATATGTTCCTGACATGTTTCTTTAGGAAGGAACTATTCTAGATCCACGCATCGTGAACTCTCGTTAGGAGGAATATAAATGGAAAATAATGAGAAGATTATTTCAGAGCATTCAGTACCTGGAGAAACCGCATTTAATAACTCAACATTATTAAACACATCATGTTTCTAAAGCACAGCGAGCAGCCGCTGCAGTAAACATCATTATTACTCAGAAGTTTATGAATTATGGAATTACACAGAATCTCAAGCGCTTCCCAGAATACACGCCAATAAACACACAGCGTTACGACTTAACGATAGAAACCATTCAAATGTCCGTTTGTTTAAGAAGCAGCATTACTGTTCAAGCTGCATATTAATAATGATTCATCTGACTGTGTGATGTTTACATACTTCACAGAGACGTCAGGAGACCAGACACCAGGACATAGAGCGGATAGAAAGAGAAAAACTCAAATAATAAAGCCAAGAAACGAGAGACGCACCAGAACACGCAGCACACAGGACATAAAAATATCAAAAAATACAATAAATATATAAAGAAAATAATAAAGAAAACAAGAGACACAACAGAACACGCAGCACACAGGACATAAAAATATCAAAAAATAAATAAATATATAAATAATAAAATAAAGAAAACAAGAGACACAACCAGAACACGAGCACACAGGACATAAAAATATAAAAAAATAAAATAAAATAAATAAAATAAAATCAATAAAGAAGAACAAGAGACACAACAGAACAGCAGCACACAGGACATAAAAATATCTAAAAATAAAATAAAATAAATATATAAATAAATATATAAATAAAATAATAAAGAAAACAAGACACACCAGAACAGAGCACACAGGACATACAAAATATATAAAAATAAAATACAATAAATATATAAATAAAATAATAAAGAAAACAAGAGACACAACAGAACACGCAGCACACAGGACATAAAAAATATCTAAAAATGAAATAAATATATAAATAAAGTAAATAATAAAGTCAAGAAACAAGAGACACACCAGAAGAGGCACACAGGACATAAAAAAATATAAAAAATAAATAAATATATAAATAAAGAAAATAATAAAGAAAACAAGAGACACAACAGAACACACAGCACACAGGTCATAAAAATATCTAAAAATAAAATAAATATATAAAATAAAATAAAATAAAATAAATTACAAAGTCAAGAATCAAGAGACACACCAAAACACGCAGCACACAGGACATAAAAAAAATATCTAAAAATAAAATAATAATAAAAATAAAAAACGAGAGACACACCAGAACACGCAGCACACAGGACATAAGAAATATCTAAAAATAAAATATATATATAAATAAAATAATGAATAAAGTCAAGAATCCAGAGACACCAGAACACGCAGCACACAGGACAGAGAAAAGATAATTATTCTGACGTCTAACAGGTTCAGATATTGTGGCTCCTGATGATGGCACCTGTTAGTCATTAGATGGAGATGACAGAGGCTCCGCCCCTCGTGTCATCCCGCCGCGCTTTGATATGATAATCAGAGCGAGGAAAGGCGCCGGGGATCCGTGCAGCGGATGCATCTCAACACATGACACAAATTAACCGCGGAGTTTGACCTGCGCTGAGTGTGTTCTGAGGAGAGCCGCGCTGCTTCTGTATCATCAAATGTATATATGTGTGTGTGTGTGTGTGTGTGTTTGTGTGTGTTTGTGTGCGTTTGTGTGTGTGTGTGTGTGTGTGTGTGAACTGTGTGTGTGTGTGTGTTCTTTCTGTGTGTGTGTGTGTGTGTGTGTGTGTGTGTGTGTGTGTGTGTGTGTGTGTGTGTGTGTGTGTGTGTGTTTGTGTATTTAAATTATTTTTTTCAATGTTTTTATATATTTGAACTATAGATAAAGATGGATTCAAAATTTTGAATAAAATTTATATATATATTTTTTTTTTCATAATGCAAAATTAAAAAAAGATCTACATACATAAGTATACATATATGATATTTCTTAAACCGACTGATTCATATTCAGATCACGTTTGAATAAAGCGGTCCAGTCTTGTGTTAATCAGCTAACGCAGCTCATTAGAGAGGCGTGGTTACTCGTGTGAACTCGAACAGGTCTGTGCTGTGCTCAGACGAGACAGCAGCTCTATCGATCTCGCTCTATTGCTCTGTCAGGACACAGACTCCAGTCTGGGCTGTTTGTCCTGGACGCTGACTCAGAACGAGTAAACACACACTAATGATGATCTGCATCTGTGTCGCTTGTGTTTAGAGCCGATCTTTCAGGAATTACATCGTCCTGCCAAAACCAGAGCTCAGTCTCTTCACATTCACTAAAGGAGATATGTTAAAACTAATTAAAGCCAGCATAAATTAATACAAATCATTTAATGCAATATATATATATTATATTATTGTGATTTCACCTAAATCACAAATGCAGTGACAGGGACTAAATGCTGGTTACATGCTCAAGAAAAATATATATTCAAAAATATATTCAAAAATACAAATAAATCATATTGTCTGTATCGATTTTAAAATATTTCATTTATATAGTTTTTATTTTATATATAAAAAAACATAATAATAATAAATAAATAATATTTTATATATTTATTTAGATTATTTTATTTCAAAATTATTTTTGAATATTTAATTAATTATTAGTAAGTGTTTTATTTTAATTGCTCATTTTGCATTTTTTTATTATTTATTTATTTTAATTTGACATTTTTATGATTTTATTAGTGATCATTTAATTATTTTTTTGTGCCATTTCCCCATAAAGTGGTGATTTTGCTCTTTTGAACACATGGGATGGAAATAGCTTAAAAGCAGAAATACAAATAAATTATATACACACACAGACACTCTCTCTCTCACACTCTCTCTCTCTCCTCACACACACACACACTCTCCTACACACACACACACACACACACTCTCTCTCTCACACACACACACACACACTCTCTCACACTCTCTCTCTCCTCTCTCTCTCTCTCACACACACACACACACACACTCTCTCTCACACACACACACACACACTCTCTCACACTCTCTCTCTCTCACACACACACACACACACACACTCTCTCTACACTACACACACACACACTTCCTCACACACTCTCTCTCTCTCACACACACACACATCACCACACACACATCTCTCTCTCTCTCTCTCTCACACACACACACACACACACTACACTCTCTCTCTCTCTCACACACACACACACACACAGTTGTGGAGCCCCGTGCACACACACACACACACACCACACACACCACCACACACACACACACACACACACGACACACCTCTCTCTCACACACTCTCTCTCTCCCACACACACATTCGCTACGTCATCCCGCTAACACACACACACACACACACACTCTCTCTCACACACTCTCTCTCTCTCACACCACACACGCACGCACCAGCACACACACACATTCTTCTACTCACACACATCTCACTTACACCACACACACACCGCACGCAACGCACCACCACACACACACTACATTACACACACAACACTCTCTCTCTCTCTCTCTCACACACACACACACACACACACACACTCTCTCTCTCTCTCTCTCTCACACACACACACACACACACTCTCTCTCTCTCTCTCTCTCTCTCTCACACACACACACACACACACACCACACACACACACACACACACACACACACCACACACACTCTCTCTCTCTCACACTCTCTCTCTCTCTCTCTCTCTCTCTCACACACACACACACACACACACACACACACACACACACACTCTCTCTCTCTCACACACTCTCTCTCTCTCTCTCTCTCTCTCTCTCTCTCTCTCTCTCTCTCTCACACACACACACACACACACACACACAGTCGTGGAGCCCCGGCTGATTGATCAGGGGTGTCTGGAGCGCTTTGGGTCCAGACTGAATGATTAAGACGCCAGTCCAGTGCTGACCTGCACAATCACTCGCTGCTGACCGAGACGTTTCTGCCTCATCAGAAAACACCTCAGGATTTCAGACGACAGACTCGAAGCTGCCCAACTCATCGACAAACTCATTCCTCAGTAAAGCAGCTCTACAGAAGACAACCGAGTCGTTATTCAGATCAAGTGTTGTTCTCATCTGACAGTGTCCGTGCCGTTAAATCAGTAATATTCTTGTCTATTACACGGTTTTTATTATTACTTAGACTAACAGTGATACTTGAAGCCCATTTAGTGAAACCATTCACTCGTGTGCCTAACCTTCAGACCACTCAGGTTGATATCGTAAAACAAACTCTAAACACACTTCACTACATTACACGTATCACTTAAAACGACCAGCTCTTATGTTTAATTTGGGAAACACTGCCGTTTAAATGCCACACTCGCTTACTGATGACCTAACACAACACTGAGACATCGTTTGTTTGGACATCAGGGTTTTCAGAAATAAATGATTTTACCGCCTTACATTTCTGTTTACAGTGTATCTATATTATATAAAGCGCTTTAGAAATAAAAGTTGACTTTGCTTTTGTGCTCCATGATCATATATATATATATATATACAGAATATGCATATAAGCAGTCATAAGCAGCACAGGTATATTTGTAGCAATAGCCAACAATACATTGTATGAGTCAAAATTATACATTTGTTTATGCCAAAAATCATTAGGATATTAAGATCATGTTCCATGAATATATTTAGCTAATTTCCTACAGTAAATATATCAAAACTTAATTTTTGATTAGTAATATGCATTGCTAGGAACTTAATTTGAACAACTTTAAAGATGATTTTTTCAATATTTAGATTTTTTTGCTCCCTCAGATTCCAGATTTACAAATATTGTCCAAACCATACATCAATGGAAAGATGATTTATTCATAGTTAATTAATTTTTTAATTGACCCTTACGACACATAGTGTCACATATTGTCTTTTAAACCTCAGACGAGCACAAAGCAGAGAGATCAAACCCCACCGAACACTCGAGCACAGAGGGAATGATGGGAATAACGTCTCAAACGAGCTAATTATACACAAGCACAAGCTCCTCAGAGAGCAACGCTGAAGTACAACAGCACTATAACCGGAGGACTCAGCAAACTCGGATGTCAAATGAACATTAAGGTTTGGCAGAGACTCAGAATGGGACTCAAACCCCCTCTAGTGGAAAAACCATGTGACTTCTTTTAATTACAGTTCGTTTGTTTTTTCAGCTGCTTGCACTCATTTCCAAAACATTACACACAAATCCACGAATAGCACACGGGTCAGAGACCAAAAAGGGTTTAAGCATTAAAACAATAAGTGGAATACTGCTTTAAATTGTTGACCCCCCCCAAAATTTAATTAAATTACAACTTTATTTTTTAATTTAACTGCAATTTTGTTTTTCTGAGCAAAAAAATCAATATCATATATTTTCCCCTGATTTACAGAAGACACCACTAACATGTCATTCAGTGTAACAATCTTGACAAGCATATTTACAACAAAAATCAATATATGACAAAAGTTAAAAAGACTAATTACTTTCACCCATAAATACTAATTAGTTGTTTTTTTAATTTGCCACTATTCCAGCTTTCGCCCGTTTGTCAATAATACTTTTTTACTCAATTAAAACACAATGCAGTTTAATATGCTCCCTTATTATTTTAGATATTTTAATACGCACAGAATAAACGTTTGAATTTTTACAAAAATATTGTGTTGCACTGAATGACAATTATTTACCCAAAATTTTGACATTTTATTGACCAAAAACATATTTGAAACCGCTTTACTTAATGTGCTTTCTATGGATATAAAATGCCTGTAAATGTATTTTGATGTGGACATCTTATCGTCTTTGACCCGCACACAAAATGCTAAATACCTCACATCTCTTGCATACCACTGCATTCAAAATATCACAAACACATTTCAAAAGCTTGCATTGCAAACACCTTTGCCATTATATTATATATCACAGCTATTCAAAACCTAAAGCTCTTCTTTCATCAGCTCCTGTGTACTTTTCTGTTCAAGACTGTAACTCACAGTAAACACGGAAGCAAGATTGAAAGATAACTTTTTTTTGTACATGGTTTTTCAGGTCAATCGAGATCATTCCTCTGCTCAGATGATTTCTCGTACCTTCTTGGCTTTGTTCTTCTTCTCGTACGTGTCTGACAGCGGCTTCTTCTTGGGCTGGACGGTGGCTTTGGAGAACAGTTCCTCGAACTCTTTGGTGTTTATGATATCAGGCTCTTCCAGTGAATTCCAGAGCGTGTTATTACTGTAAAACACACACACAGACACACACACACGCACACACACACACACACACACACAGACACAGACACAGACACAGACACACACACACACACACACACACACACACATAGAGACACACACACACACACACACACACACACACACACAAACACACACACACACACACACAGACACACACACACACACACACACAGACACAGACACACACACAGACACGCGCACACACACACACACACACACACACACAGACACAGACACACAGACACACACACACACACAGACACAGACACACAGACACACACACACACACACACACACACACACACACACACACACACACACAGACACACAGACACACAGACACACACACACACACACAGACACACACACACACACACAGTCAGTGTGTTATATCAAACAAACACTCTTAACGGGGTCATGAACGGCCTTTGTTTATAATTGTGTACTGTTCTCTGAGGTCCACTTGATTTTTACATTAAAATCATCCTAATTTAGAAGTAATAGTCTATTTTCTGTGCTGTTTTTAACCCCCTTGTCAGAGGGATTGTAGACTCGGAAGTAAACGCCCACTGCTGTGATTGGCTAATAGTTTTGTCTGTTTGACAGCCTATATTCATTCCTCACAAATGGACGCTGTTGTGTTTTAGGTCAAATCCAAAATATTTGTCTTTTAGTTTCAATCTTTCTGAAAATCCTGTATCGAATTGTGCCTTGTTTGTAAACAAATCCACGGTAAAACAGTGATGTGGAATCTGTGGGCGGAGCTAAACAGACAGTGATGTAGAATTGGTGGGCGGGGCTAAACAAGCAGTGATGTAGAATCGGTGGGCGGGGCTAAACAGGCAGTGATGTAGAATCGGTGGGTGGGGCTAAACAGACAGTGATGTAGAATTGGTGGGCGGGGCTAAACAAGCAGTGATGTAGAATCGGTGGGCGGGGCTAGACAGAAAGTGATGTAGAATCAGTGGGCGGGGCTAAACAGACAGTGATGTAGAATCGGTGAGTGGGGCAAATCTGGCAGTGATGTAGAATCGGTGGGCGGGGCTAAACAGAGTGATGTAGAATCGGTGAGTGGGGCTAATCTGGCAGTGATGTAGAATCGGTTGGCGGGGCTAAACAGAGTGATGTAGAATCTGTGGGCGGGGCTAAACAGACTGATGCAGAATCGGTGGGCAGGGCTAAACAGACAGTGATGTAGAATCGGTGGGCGGGGCTAAACAGACACTGATGTAGAATCGGTGGGCGGGGCTAAACAGACAGTGATGTAGAATCGGTGGGCGGGGCTAAACAATCAGTAATGTAGAATCTGTGGGTGGGGCTAAACAGGCAGTGATGTTGATCTTCTTGGTATAGGACCTAAATATATGGCAGATATGCTCACTGAATATAAACCTAACAGACCACTCAGATCATTAGGATCGAGTCAGTTAGAAATACCAAGGGTTCACACAAAACAAGGGGAGTCCGCTTTTAGCTATTATGCCGCCCGCAGCTGGAACCAGCTTCCAGAAGAGATCAGATGTGCTAAAACATTAGCCACATTTAAATCCAGACTCAAAACTCATCTATTTAGCTGTGCATTTGTTGAATGAGCACTGTGCTACGTCCGAACTGACTGCATTATTTTATGTATAATCCTTTTCTATTTAACTGTTTTAAATTTCATTTTAAATCAATTTCTATATCATTTTAAATTTCCTTATTTTATTATTTTTAACTCCTTGTTTTTATTGCTGTGAATGATTATTTCACTTTCTTTTATGTAAAGCACTTTGAATTACCACTGTGTATGAAATGTGCTATACAAATAAACTTGCCTTGCCTTGCCTTGCCTTGCCTTGCCTTCTTCTGCGGGGGCGGGGTTTATCCACACTATTACATCACAGAGTTGTACATTCCACATTCCACAAGAAGGCAGACTGCCTTCAATTTAAGTTGTTTTTAGACTAACGACAAAGTTTTGAGTTCTGAAACTTACAGGATGATTTTATGACCTCAATGACCTCTCATATGTCCAAAGATCAAGGGAATGTTGGTTTCTCAGTTCACGATCCCTTTAAAATAACACTGATGGAGGAACAGTGTCAGGCTCATTTGATGTTCAGCGTTTATTTACACGTTTAAAGAGCTGGAGAGGGGAATTTGGCTGATTCAGTCTGCAGCACAGCGCTCGTGGATGAGAATTATTTGGTTTGCCGTTGCTGAGAAACACGAGCAACACAAACAGGCCGATGGCGCATGAGCGAGTCTTTAACGACACGGCAGCCTGCCTTCACGATCGCAGTTTCCACTCCTTTATCCTGAGGGAAAAACTCATATCAGACAATACAGATGATCCGTATCCCAGCAGCTTCTGTTTGTGTTGAAGAACCACAGGCTTTGACATACATATCTGACCTTTGACATACATATTAGGAGTAGCGATCGACCGATATAGATTTTTTACACACACACACACACACACACACACACACACACACACACACACACACACACACACACAGTCGTGGAGCCACACACACACACAATATATCTGTCGAACTCTAATTAGGAGGGGCATTAAGGTCACCTGGTCTACATTAGGAGGATTTTAAGTTACTACTCTAATGTTTTAGCTCGGGTGTTTCGACTAAAAGTCCTTCTGAGAAATAAAACCGATGCAAAAAAAATCACTAGTTGTGGTCTTGAGCTATAACATGTATCTGGAGCAGCTCAGATCATATTTAAATCTCAAATCGGAGAACAGATTTTGGAGATCTGTACTTAAAAATGGACACAAATGTGAGAATACTGAGGTCTTTTGTCATATTTACCTCTAAATTATTCAGACACTTTTACCCTAGTGTGCAGTTTATTTCAGGGTTATTATGGGTAACTAAAACTATAATGAATAAATATTAACATTAGGTTTAATTATGAATGTTAACTTTATTTCCTCTAGTTAGCATTTTAATTTAGTTTAACTTAATGTTCTTAAATTTCTAAAACTAAACCTGAAATAAAATTAATAAGAACTATAGTCATATAGGATAAGAATATGGCAAAACACAACAAAATTACTACAATGTTAACTTAAATTAGAATGAAAAAGTAAAAAATAAAAATGTATTCAAAATATTAATAAAAACTCAATTTCAATTAAACTAAAATAATATTGGCTTATATCAGTTCAAAGCAGGGTTATTACTGTAACATTTTCATTACTTGAAACAAAATAAACATTAAATATTACAAATAATTAATATAATAAAAATAGCTTAAGCTTCTTTTCTAAAATCATACCTAAAGCCTTTGTTACTTGAATCAAAATAAACATGAACTAAAATAAAGTATCAAAAACATACAAATGTTATTTCAGCTACACTTCTCATTTTATTTAGCACTAATGAAAATAATTTTGTTGTGATTTTATAATTATATAATTAATAATATAATTTTTATAAATCAATACAATCCTAATGTTTTCAACTGAAAGTAAATATAATCTTGACTAAAACAGGACATTCTAAAATGCTTAACGTGGCTTAATGCATTAAAACTCGTTAATTAAGCATACTATTCACAGACAAGAAGATGAGACCAGAATAAGAACGCTAAGCGTTTAATTACTCGTTAAGCGACTTCCTTCCATAGAAAACCATTAAAACGTGGGTTAATGCATTGCAACAGTGTTTTAAAAAAATGTCACACTCAATTAACATTATTAATAAATCATAGCGGTTTGGTATTTTCAAAAAACATGATTTTAATTAATATAGCCACGTTAAGTGATTTCCTCCCATACAGAAAATGCTTAATGTGTAATTAAACACATTGCGTTCGTATTATGTACTCATATCTGTCCATAGTATGATTTATTAATAATGTTTATTGAGTTTAGTATTTTTAAAAACTGTTTTAATGCATTAAGGCATGTTAAGTGTTTTTCACGTTAATCGTTTTATCGAATGTCCCACTAAAACTGATTACTAGCATTGATGCATTAGGCAGATGCTACATCTTTGCATTGCATTGCATCACTCTGATGCCATTTTGGAGTATCCTGACGTATGCGCGCGCTTCGATCTGAACATAAACAGCGTATCCGCGCGGTGCGGCCGACACAGAACAGCATACGGTGTTTATGTTCAGTGGATACTCTTTAAAATGGTGCCAGGGTGACGCAGAGGGGATGAATTGTTGAATAAAGTTGTTATTTTTGTTTTCTTTGTGCACAAAAAGTATTCTCACAGCTTCGTAAAATTAAGGTTGAACCGCTGATGTCATATGGATTATTGTACCACGTTTCTGGACCTTGATCGTGTTTGGATCCTTGCTGTCTATGAAGGCTCAGAGAGCTCTCGGACTTCATTAAAAATATCTTAATTTGTGTTCAGACGATGAACGAAGGTCTCACGGGTTTGGAACGACACGAGGGTGAGTAATTAATGACAGAATTCTCATTTATTGGGTGAACTATCCCTTTAATGTTATTTTCAGTTAAATATAATAACTAATAGATAGAAGAAAGAAAGAAATACTAATATGCGGTAGGGATGTGCATTTTAAGCAAAAGTAATATTCGATAATCGCTGTGTATTATTCGATTACTATTCGAAAATCGCACCCCTCCCGCGCATGTACCCACGCAAACGCTCACACACACACACACACACACACACACACACACACACACACACACACACACACACACACACACACACACACACACACACACACACACACACACACACACACATAAACAGAGAGGGGGAGAGAAACCATCCAGGCTTTCAATCTGTAAGATAACAGTTTAATTAAATAGAGAATAGTCTAGCTTAACCTGAGCCAATTAATGGTCGTAATTTATGATTGCTGAAACATATTAATATAACATAACCGAATGAGGCATTTATTAACAGACAGTCCGTCGATTATCAACTGCGTATAAGGTTAGGACAGTTCTATTTTAAAAATGAGCATGAACATTCATATTATAAAAAAACGTAACCGTTTGATTAATTAATGAATGAATATTATGGCATATAAACATATTACGCATGTTATATGTTTTTATTACGCTAAACAGAATATCATTCTTAAAACATTATGCGCTAAAACATTGTGAACAGCCTGAATGACGGCACTTATTATGTGAACATTAATTTTAACGTGTCATAACAATAACCTATTTCATATATATATATATATAAAATCATTTATTTGAATTAGCGAGAGAGAGAGAGAGAGAGAGAGAGGGGTATGAAAGTTGCGCGTGCATGTGCACATGCATCTGCACGTCTCTCTATTCAAGCAATGAGGCTTAGTTACTTCAAAAACAGCGACTTCACCCCCTCATTGCAGAGAAACATAATGTTGCGAGTCAGTAGCCTATCGAAGCTATTTTACTAAGAAACAGTTTCCGTGCTGTTTGTGCGCTGCGTTGCGCGATCTCAGATATCTGTGTGCAATAGCCTAATGTGTGTGCGCGTGCGCCTATGAAAGCAGCGTGGCCTCTGAATATAGTTTTGGTTTAGCTACAAACCCGAGCCCGAAGCTATCCATTAAACATTAACCCAACCCGAAAGCATTTCGGGACCCGCGGGCTCGGGTCGGGAAGCAGACCTCTATCATGAACAGCCTGAATGACGGCACTTATTATGTGAACATTAATTTTAACGTCTGTTTTCATAACAATAACCTATTTCATATATTAAATGTTCACATGCTCGGGAAGAAGACGAGAGTGCAATCTGTTCACACTTAGTCCGGGGAACTTTTAATTGAAACGAGGGAACGAATATAGATCCCTGTAGCTTTTCAGAATTCTCCGCCTGTGTCCGACCGGAGCCCGTGTCTTTCTCTCTCTCTCTCTCTCCTCCACATTACAAAGCTGCTGCTGCAGCCATTAAAATAGTTCCGAATAATTCGTTTCGTTTCTTTATTAATTTAATTCAGAAATATGATTGGAACATTTTATGTTTTTAAATTCAAGTTTTTGATTTTTTAAATACCAGCGGCCAGCGCAAGTTTGATCAGTTTATCTTTCTCAAATAAATAATCTTAATATTTTAAGAATAAAGTCAAAATTACAATAATAAAATCATGTTATATTGCGTGAAGTTAAAGTGAAAATTACACCTGAATACTCTGCTAATAAAAAAAAAAGTCTGTGGCATCCAACCTGTCATTCTTCACATTTAACACGAAAAACAGCACAAATATTTTTTACATAAATATTTATGGTTATCAACCAGTGGAATATTACATTATTTATTCAACAAAAAAATTGAATGCAGCGAGCTCGTCACGACTTCATAAGTGGGAAACCGGACGTTTCTGATAGCACGTGAATGTGGCAGAGAAGCGCTCTCGCTCAGCTCAGGGGAGTGCATCGTTTTGTTAACTTTGTGGATTATTATTTTGAGTTGTTTTTTGATGCTGAAACAAACGGCCCTCTCTCTATGTATTGGCTTAACAGATCTATTGTTCACGCAATCAGGATGCACGTATCAGAAGTTCCGTGCTCCGGCGCGGTTAGAGCTCACACTATATGTGTGCTGCGCCAGAGTCCAAATGAACCGCACTCTGGCCCACCTCTTACAACCAAGCCAGGGCCTGCTAAACAAACCGCGTCCGAGCGCGTCACGGAGTGATCACTTTACTCAAACGAACAGGGCTTTGGGGCTCAGACGCGGCTCGGGGATGGTTCAAAACACCCAGTGTGGGTAAACCTTTAGAAAATAATCGCATAACCTAATCGATATTCTATAATTAAATTGACTATTCGAATATTCGAAAATCGTGACCCATCCCTAATATGCGGAGACTTACTTGTTGTCCTGAATCTGGATGCGGCTCCAGTAGAGCGGTTTCATGGGGCAGGCCGGTTCCATGGCCGGTTTACGCGGCGCTTTCTCCGTCACCTGTCCGAATCCAAACCCGCCGAAAGCAGGAGGAGGAGGAGGAGCGCCAAAGCCGGGCATGGGTGGAGGAGGGGGCGGAGCTCCCGGTAGACCGGGTGGAGGTGGAGGAGGGGGAGGGGCTCCAGGGAGAGGTGGGGGAGGGGGCGGAGCTCCTGGTAGACCGGGTGGGGGCGGGGCGCCAGGGAGAGGTGGAGGAGGGGGCGGAGCTCCTGGTAGACCGGGTGGAGGAGGGGGCGGTGCTCCTGGTAGACCGGGTGGGGGCGGGGCTCCAGGGAGAGGTGGAGGAGGGGGCGGGGCTCCAGGGAGAGGTGGAGGAGGGGGCGGGGCATATGCAAGTCCAGGTAAGGGTGGGGCAGGAGGAGGGGCGGAGCTACCAGGTAGAGGAGGCAGTCTTGGACCCACACCCAAACTCATGCTGATGGAGTCCAGGTCCAGTTTTTTGGGCGGGCTGGAGCTGGAGCTCGGCGCTGGTCTGGCTCCGTCACTCTCGGGGGTTTTGATGAAGGTCTCGCGGTCGGTCTGGACGCACACGTTGCGGAAGCTTTTGGGCGGCTGGTCGTCTTCGGTGGAGACGCAGACGTCCTTCAGCTCGCCGCGCTCCTGGACGGTGTTATACACCTGCGTCCGCTGCTTCTCTCCGATGAGCGACTCCAGACGAGACACGACCTCCGCATGCTCGCCTCGAACCTGGAAGAGCCGCAGCTCGAAATCTGCCTGGAGACACACACAACAACAACAAGTACTATCAGTACTATAAACACATCAGGGTCATCACTGTAACGAAAACTACAGTAAAATAAATCAAGGATGCAGTTATCATTTTCGTTCAGTTTAACTTGTTTTACTTATTTTAAATAATAATATAAATAATTAATAAATAAAGAATAAAATAACAGTAAAAATTCATCAAAACCATATAGATATTTAAAAAAAAATCTAAAATAAAATAATAGTAAAAATTAAAAAAATTTAAAAAAAAAATCTAATGAAAATAACAAAAGCAAACATCAAAATTACTAAAATATTAACTAAAATGAAAATAAAAATATATAACTAAAATAATAAAAAAATATTAAAAAGTATATGTATATTTTTTTTAAATCTGAACAAAAACTAAATCTAATAAATATACAAAAATACTACAACTTTAAATACATTTTAAATTAAATATTAAATATAACAAAACCTAATAATTTTTTTTAGAAAAAATATATAAAAATGACAAAAACAAGCATCAAAATGACCAAAACTTTTAAATTAAAATGAAAAACAAAAAAATATATAACATAAAAACTATATTAAATATTATTACACAATATTAACAAAAACTATTACAATATATCAATGACACTGAAACACAGCAAAACATGATTTCTTCCTCAGTGTCTTTCTCTTCAAACAAATACCAAACCTCTTCAAATCAAGATATATTTACTTTAGATGCAGAATGACATCAGATTATAACAACAAATATCTGCCAATGGGGTCAAAATAAGGGTTAAAACATTTAACATTATTTTATAACATGCTCTATACAGATATTTGTTTGATATCCAGAGGATGAATATTAGTTGTTTTGCCAGTCAGTGCTGTTTGCATCCCATTCAGACTCTCTACAGTCTGAAATAACAGATGAGTTCAGCAGTAAAGCATGGTCTTGTTTCATACGAGGAGCATCTGGAGTCCATCAGAACACCACAGCTCCCTTCACGCTGCCCTCACATTCAGTATCACTGTTTACAGGCAGAGGTCAGCGCATTAAACCTGCTGCTGCGAGCAAACCACGTCTTCTCTGACTGAACACTTCAGAGCAAACATATGCACTTCCTCTAATCAAGATAATCAATGTAGACATGTATCAAAACTAATACAAATAACAAAAACAAACAAATCTAATTCATGTGAAATTAACAAAAGTATTCAAACTAAAACCAATTTCAAGATTAATTAAAAAAATCTAATAAAAATAACAAAAACAAACAAATCTAAAATAAAACTCTAATTAATGTGAAATTAACAAAAGCATTCAAATTAAAACCAATTCAAAATATTAATTAAAAAGGCACATACAAAATCTAATAAAAATAACACAAACAAAATTACTAAAAATGTTGTTAAAATAAAAAATATATATATATATATAAATAAAAACGAATTCAAAATATGAAAAAAAATGATAATGGTATATAAAAAAATATATAATAAAAATGACAAAAACAAACAACAAAATTAGTAAAACTTTGACTAAAATTAAAATGAAAACATGAAATAAATATGTTTTATTAATTGAAAATGTTAATAAAAAATATAAAATAAAATAAAACGACAAACATAAATAGCTACAACAAAAAATAAAAATGAAAACAAAGTTAAAAAAAATATTAAATAAAAATGTTAATAAAAAACAGCAACAACAAAAAAAACTTTAACTTAAAGTTTACTTAACCAACTTAAATTAACTAAAATTGAAATTAATTAATTAATTTAAACTATTTAAAACTATTTCAAAATATTCATAAAAACTATAAAGGCATAATTTAAAAAAATCTAATCTAATAAAAATGACAAAAAACAAACAACAAAATTATTCAAAATTTGACTAAAATTGAAAAATAAAATCAAAAATTGTAATTAATTGAAAATATTAATAAAAAATAACAAACATTAAAAAAGTAAAAACGACAAACATAGATAACAACAACAAAAATTAAAATTGAAAACCAAGTAAAAAAAATTATAATAAATTGTAAATGTTAATAATAAAAATAACATTAAAAACTAAAAATTATAAAAATGACAAAAAAAAATGAAAAAAACTTACAATTTACTTAACCAACTTAAATTAACTAAAATTAAAATGAATACTGAAAAAATATAAAACTAATTCAACATATTCATAAAAACTATAAAGGCATAATTAATAAAACAAAAAAAATTATAATAATAACAACAGTTACAAAAAATAAATGTTTTAATGTTAAAAAATTAAAACAAAAATATAAAACCAAAACTGTAATAAAAACTATGAGAGAATATCAAAGATATTAAAATAGCACTGCTATACATACAATCCTCCAAAACACCTCAAACACTTTTATATCAAGACACTTCAGATGCACAGCGACAGAAGAGGAGTTGTGTACGAAACCTGACGCATCAAAACAAACAGAGTTAATCCTTCACATCAAGTCTATTATTCTGACCCCGTTGGCAGATATTTGTTCATGTATTAATCATAAATTCATGTTTTGATACACCATTATTTAGAAAACAATTTTTTTGTGGTGTATAATGATCATATATGTTCACGATTACGGTCTGTGGAGGTTTAACCCTCGTCTCTGAATGAAGCTCAGACCCAAGCGCTCATATATGATCAAATGAAGACTAGAAGGAGGTCCTGATGAAAGTCTGAGAGCGTCGATCATAAAGCCCGTGTGATGCTCGGCTCGTAAACTAGTGGCTCGTCCACGTCACTGATTTTCCATCGCGGCCCGCGCCGGTGTTATGTGCTTTCAAAAACAATTAAACGTCATATTGTCCCGAGAGCAAGCGGACTGCTGGGATCTGGATCGTCGAGCTTTAATTAAATCTGCATCGAGTGCTAAACAGACGAATCCGGTTCGTCGTTACTCGTTACTTTACAGTCAACGTGAATAATTACTGTTTTCCCAACGCATGGTCCGGTCTTACTGTAAGTGATTAATTAGTGATTAAACACATTTCGTCTGTCACTAAAACATCTACTGCACTCAGAGGTGTTCGTTTAGTATTACTGAAATAGTGTTAGCATTTCTATTAATATTTTCAATATGTGCTTATATTTATTTTTTCATAAAAAATTGTTAAAGTTTCAATAATTTCTATCAGGTTTTTTTTGTCTATTTTGGTTTAATACGTTTTTATTCCAGATTTAGTTTTAATTTGTTTTGTATATCAGATAAAATGTAATTAATGTTTTATTTTATTTTAATATTTTATTTTAAGTAACATTTTTTATTATTTTTATTATTTTTTTTTTATATACTTATATCTATATAGTGTCTATGAATTTTTGTTTCAGTTGTACGTTTGAAAATGAGAAATTAGTTGAAATAAAAAAAAATTAAGACTATATATATAAATATATATATATATATATATATTAGTATTAGTGCTGTCAAAAGATTAATCGCGATTAATCGCATCCAAAATAAAAGTTTGTTTACATAATATTTATGCGTGTACTGTGTATATTTATTATGTACAAATAATAAATACACACACATACAGTATATATTTTGAAAATATTTACACGTATATATTTTTTCTAATATTTTTAATTATATATGAATATATTTAATACATAAACAAAAAATATTTTTCTTAAATATATACATGCATGTGTGTTTATTTATA
>CM049829.1:968925-978925 GCA_027422435.1 Schizopygopsis pylzovi | reverse complement strand
ACTATGTGTAAGTTTGTTAGCATGTGTGTTTAGCAGTGTTATTGTTTTAGGATTACTGATAAACCACTGCCATCTAATTTTAGTTCAATTATGTCTGAATTTATTATGTCTTTATAGGTATTTTCTTAAGTTTTAGTTTTATTTAATTTGAGCTATTTTAGTAACGTAACTTCTACAGACTACATGGAAATTAAATTATATATATATATATATATATATATATACGGGTGTTTGGCCTTTTGTTGGTTTAATATTTTGAATTGTTTTTTATTATTATTTATTATGTTATTTTTTGTTTTCATTTAAATGTTTAGTTCTTTGTCATTTTTATTTAATTTCTTTATTTTCTTAAATGTGTCTATATATAGTATTTATAGAGTTTTAAATCATAGTTTGTTACTTTTTCTTATTTGTAAGTCGCTTTGGATAAAAGCGTCTGCTAAATGACTAAAAGTAAAGTAAAGTTAGTTTAACCTGCAATACTAAAGTACACTAAAATTAAACTTTGCTTTAATCAACATAGTACTGAAAAAGGCTTATAAAGCAGGTGTTTAAATTACAATCATGTATGTAAACAAGCAGACTGCTTGTTATTCATTTTAAGGTGATATGTCGACTCGATATAGTTATTAACTGAATGAACAGAGACTTGCACATGATACACAATAACAGTAATAATCAGGGAATAGTGTTTGAGTATGAATGAGTCATTTTAAGTACAAAATCAACTCCAAAACAGCAAGTTACTTAACCTAACAACAAAAGCCACCATAAAACAGAGTAAATACATCTCGAAAACAGCCCAAGTGCATGATGGGAACAACGGGATCATAACGTTGATATCTACTTAAACAATCGATCTAAAAAATAACAAACAATTCCAAAGTGAAATATACTTATAAGGTCAAACTTTAAATTCTACATGCTTAAATTGAGTACTTTATTCTTGCCTGAACTAAATTATTTAATGTAGAAATTACATTTGTTTTTCTTCACCACAAAATATTTTTTATCAGTGCACTGCAAAAATGATTTTTGTCTTAAAAGGAAAAAAACATTAAAATAAAGTGATTTAAATATGGGAAAAGGAAAAAATATTGGTCAGAGGGGTATAATTTGAACTAATCTATAAAAAATAGTCTATAAATCAACGTGTTTCCTCTTTGAATTAACCCTAATTATTGTGTAGCATTTAGTTTTTCCTGAAGATGCTATATTAATGTTAAAGTATTGAACTAAAACTTACTGACTTTGCTCACACGGGATAAAACAACTTCTCAAAGTGTTTTTTTTAACACTTGTGGTGCTGCTGGTCAAAAATGAAAAGTAAAAATGATCCCACAAAAATTGCTTATTATTATTTTTTTTATTGTCCCGCTATACTATATTATTTCCAAATGTTGGATTCAATTTATCAATTTTTATTTTCTTTTTGGTTACACTTGTAGTGTTGCCAACATTATTGCTTATTATTATTACACAAATGGCTTATTTATAAAAATGGCTTATTATTATTAAATATATATTTTTTATTTTTGTTTCCGTTTGCTATATTATTTCTAAATTATTTTTCTCTCAATAAGCACAGGTTTTCGGTTTATTTTTGGAAATGATGGATCGTAGGCAAAAACTGAGGTGCTTTGATAACCTCGTATCAATGAACCCTGCGATCAACCAGCTCCAAAGAGAAACTAAACCTGTGCTAAGAAAACAAACTGATAATATAGTAATGTTTTGCTGATAATATAGTAATGTTTTGCTGATAATATAGTAATGTTTTGCTGATAATATAGTAATGCTTTGCTGATAATATAGTAATGCTTTGCTGATAATATAGTAATGCTTTGCTGATAATATAGTAATGCTTTGCTGATAATATAGTAATGTTTTGCTGATAATATAGTAATGTTTTGCTGATAATATAGTAATGTTTTGCTGATAATATAGTAATGCTTTGCTGATAATATAGTAATGCTTTGCTGATAATATAGTAATGTTTTGCTGATAATATAGTAATGCTTTGCTGATAATATAGTAATGATTTGCTGATAATATAGTAATGTTTTGCTGATAATATAGTAATGTTTTGCTGATAATATAGTAATGTTTTGCTGATAATATAGTAATGATTTGCTGATAATATAGTAATGCTTTGCTGATAATATAGTAATGTTTTGCTGATAATATAGTAATGTTTTGCTGATAATATAGTAATGTTTTGCTGATAATATAGTAATGCTTTGCTGATAATATAGTAATGCTTTGCTGATAATATAGTAATGTTTTGCTGATAATATAGTAATGTTTTGCTGATAATATAGTAATGCTTTGCTGATAATATAGTAATGTTTTGCTGATAATATAGTAATGCTTTGCTGATAATATAGTAATGCTTTGCTGATAATATAGTAATGTTTTGCTGATAATATAGTAATGATTTGCTGATAATATAGTAATGATTTGCTGATAATATAGTAATGTTTTGCTGATAATATAGTAATGTTTTGCTGATAATATAGTAATGCTTTGCTGATAATATAGTAATGCTTTGCTGATAATATAGTAATGTTTTGCTGATAATATAGTAATGCTTTGCTGATAATATAGTAATGCTTTGCTGATAATATAGTAATGCTTTGCTGATAATATAGTAATGTTTTGCTGATAATATAGTAATGTTTTGCTGATAATATAGTAATGCTTTGCTGATAATATAGTAATGTTTTGCTGATAATATAGTAATGCTTTGCTGATAATATAGTAATGCTTTGCTGATAATATAGTAATGCTTTGCTGATAATATAGTAATGTTTTGCTGATAATATAGTAATGTTTTGCTGATAATATAGTAATGTTTTGCTGATAATATAGTAATGTTTTGCTGATAATATAGTAATGCTTTGCTGATAATATAGTAATGCTTTGCTGATAATATAGTAATGTTTTGCTGATAATATAGTAATGTTTTGCTGATAATATAGTAATGTTTTGCTGATAATATAGTAATGTTTTGCTGATAATATAGTAATGATTTGCTGATAATATAGCATAAGGAGAGATTTACAAGCAACTTTTAAAAGGCCATTTTTAACCAGGAACCCCAAATCAGGCAAAGTATTTCCTCAAGATATTTGTTTCTTGTTTTACGCAAAAACTCACTTAATTTTGGTACATTCTTTCAGAAAACAAGAACTAACATCACAAAGGGGGCATTTACACGACATAATCTTCACCTAAATACTTACGACCTCTGAGTCATTCGTTTTCACAACAAACTTGTTCTGGTGGCATGAAAATGCAAACTTTTAAAACCTTCACATCGTCATCATGTTGACTACAAAAAAAGCAAACTTGTAAAAATGGTGATGTGTGTGTGTGTGCATATAATATGCATTATATCGTTTTTAAGCCGTTTTTGCGGATCCATGTGAACGGGGAATGTATTTTGTCGTCTGTATCCGAAAAACTGTACTTAGTACACTGTCATGTAAACATACCCTTAGATGTGTCCCTGGAGCACAGATGCAGTCATAAGCAGCACAGGTATATTTGTTATTGTATGGGTCAAAATTACCCATGTTTCTTTTATGCCAAAAATCATTAGGATATTAAGATCATGCTCAATGAAGATATTTTGTAAACGTCCTACCCTAAATATATCAAAACTTAATTTTTGATTAGTAATATGCATTGCTAAGAACTTAATTTGAACAACTTAAAAGATGATTTTCTCAATATTTAGATTTTTTTGCACCCTCAGATTCCAGATTTTCAAATATTGTCCAAATCATACATCAATGGAAATATGATTTATTCAGCTTTCAGATGATGCATAAATCTCAATTTCACAAAAATTGACGTTTATGACTGGTTTTGTGGTCTCTATAGAGCTGCCTTTAACTGTTTTAGAGAACGGACTTGAGTTGAATAATGAAAATACTGTCTTAAATATGAGTTTCCAAAATTGATGTAGCTATTTCTGTGAAGCCGCTTTGACACAATCTGTACTGTATAAAGCCCTACAGAAATAAAGCTGTTATTTAACTTCAAGCAAATGCATCTTGGTTTAAGATCATTCAGATATTTGTACTAGAAAGCATTTTTTGGTTGCTCTGACCTTCTCTGAAGGCCTTCTTCGTCGTCGATGTACGTCTCGACTCGGGTCACCTGCACCAGATACGGATCCGTAGACCAGTCCACGTTTTCCTCCAAACCATCTCCAGATGTCGGTCTCGAAGGATCTGCTTCTCCATTATAACCATTAGCATCTTCATTAGGTAATGTTTGAAATGACGTCAACACAGCCGTCGTCTCATCAGACGAGGAAGACCTTGAAGAGTTCCCGGTGTGCTTTGAATCCATATTGCTGTTTGCATTGAATGCTATGAGGTGAAACCCAACAACTGCATACTTAGTGAGGTTTAACTTCGACCTGCACGCGCTCTAGTTTCACAGACTGGAGAAAACAAAAGGTTTCTGTGCGTCAAAATCCCCGGCTTTCTCTCTCTCTCTCTCTACAGCACTTTTGTTCCAGAAGTAGTTTTACTGCGATTCAGTGTGATTCTAAAACAGAGAGTCTAAAGTGTTCAAGGAAACTTACAGAACTAACGGATACGAGCTCCAGATATGTCCCTTAAACATTCCCGAGGTTTTTTTTCCCCGAGCACTTCCTGCTCCCGCGGAGGCTTGTGTTGCTCCTGGAGAAAGTTCAGCGCTGTTCTGAGTAAGGAGTCGCGCAGGTCTGATTACTTTCTCTCTAACCACTCCCTCTGTCTATGTTCAGCTGTGAACCTGGCTGATATTCACCTGTGAGTGTCTGGTTACTAAACTCAGGAGCAGAGATTCAGTGTCTCTCTCACTCTCTCTCTCTGTCTCTCTCTCTCTGTCTCTCTCTCTCTGTCTCCCTCTCTCTCTCTCTCTCTCTCTCTCTCTGTCTCTCTCTCTCTCTCTCTCTCTCTGTCTCTCTCTCTCTGTCTCCCTCTCTCTCTCTCTCTCTCTCTCTCTCTCTCTCTCTCTCTCTCTCTGTCGCTCGCTCACTCTCGTTCTCTCTCTCGCTCTCTCTCTGTCGCTCGCTCACTCTCGTTCTCTCTCTCTCTCTGTCGCTCGCTCACTCTCGTTCTCTCTCTCTCTCTCAATTCAATTCAATTCAGAAAGCTTTATTGGCATGACAAAAACATACATTTTGTATTGCCAAAGCATTAAGACAACATATAAAATGATTTACAATATCTGAACATTTAGAGAAGCCTAGAGAAAATAATAGTAACAATGAAACTAAATAAAAAAGGTAATATTATATAAACACATGGCTAGATATAGCTACAAAATAATATAATTAGTAAAATAACAATAATAAAATAAATAAATAATTATAATAATAAATAAAAGATTAGAATACATAAATCATGTAACAACTGAACTTAGAGATGTGAACATTATATACATTATATACATTATCTAGATATGTGTAGGTCTAATGTGTGTGTGTTTGGGCTGTGAGAGTGTGTGTGTGTGTGTGTGTGTGTGTGTGTGTGTTTATTGGCTGTTTGTGTAGATCTAATGTGTGTGTGTGTGTGTGTGTATGTGTTTCTCTCTGGCTGTCCCTCAGGAGATGACACGATGATACGAATCTTGCAGCAATAAGTGCACATTTGGCTTCTTCACCAAGAATGAAGCTGAGTTTTTGGGTTGGATTATAGGTACTAAATTGGGGAAATATATGATTAATTTTGGGGTAGTAGAGGTCTCTGATATCTGTATATTTTGGGCACTCTGTGAGGAAGTGCAGCTCCGTCTCCGTCACTCCCAGCATGCAGTGCGAGCAGAGTCTGTCCTCACGAGAGAGCCAGGTCTGTCTGCGCCGGCCCGTCTCTACGGCCAGACTGTGTTCACTGAGTCTGTACATCGTCAATGTTTTCCTGAGTTTCACATCACTCACGGCGCTCAGGTAGCTTGCCGTGGTGTATTCTCGATTTAGGGCCGAATAACATTCCAGTTTGTGCTGGTTTTTAGTGGTGTTTGTCCAATGGGTGATGTACTTGTGTTTTTCAGTGTTTATAATGTGTGTGGGCCGAATGTGTGTGAGTGTGTGTGTGTCCTGAGACTGGCTGAGCTCTGTGTGTGTGAGGTCAGTCAGTCTCAGCATCAGCTGGCACAGGGGACTCTTACTTACGCTCAGCTCTTGGTGTTTGAGGGCTTTGTAATGGTATGTGTTGGGGTCACTTGTTTTGAGGTGTTTCCAGAATTTGATGGCTCTTTTTTGGATGTTTAGAAGGAGAGGGTATTGGCCTAATTCTGCCCTGCATCCGTTGTTTGGAGTTTTTCTTTGGACTTTGAGTATTCTTTTACAGAAATCTAAATGTAGAGTTTCGATCGGGTGTTTTTCCCAATTTAAGAAGTCAAATTTAATAGAAGGACCCCACACTTCACTGCCATATAATGCAATTGGTTCAATTACTGCTTTGAAAAGTTTGAGCCAGATTTGGATTGGGATGTCAATTTTAATGGATCTTTTTATGGCATAGAAAGCCCTTTGAGCTTTCTCTTTGAGTTCATTCACAGCCAAAGTAAAGTTACCGGTCGGAGTTATCTTCAGGCCGAGGTAAGTGTATGTTTTTGTGGTCTCGATGGTTCTGTGTGCTAGTGTGAATGTGTGTGTTGGTCCCTGAGATCTGGAGCGTTTCTGGAACATCATGACTCTAGTTTTTTGGAGGTTGACCGTCAGGGCCCAGGACTGACAGAAATCCTCCAGCAGATTCAGGCTGTCCTGAAGCCCCTCTTCAGTGAGCGACAGGAGGACCAGGTCATCTGCGTAGAGAAGACACTTTATCTCTGTGTCATGTAGAGTGAGACCTTGAATGGGGGCGCGTTCTAATATGTTGGCCAATTGGTTGATGTAAATGTTGAAGAGGGTGGGGCTTGAACTGCAGCCCTGTCTCACTCCACGCCCCTGGGGAAGAATTCGGTTCTTTGGTTTCCAATTTTAACCGCACATTGGCTGGCTGTGTACATCGATTTGATCAAATCGTAGAATTTTCCCCCTATTCCACTGTCTAAAAGTTTTAGGTATAATCCTTCATGCCAGATTGAATCGAATGCTTTCTTGAAATCAATGAAACAAGCAAAGATTTTTCCTTTGTTTTGATGTACATATTTGTCAATTAGTGTTTGTAATGTAAAAATGTGGTCGGATGTGCGACATTTTGGAAGAAAGCCAATTTGGCATTTACTCAAGGCATTGTGCTTCATAAGGAAGTGCAGCAGTCTGGTGTTTAAGATGCTGCAGAGCACCTTCCCCAGGTTACTGTTCACACAGATGCCTCGGTAAAGGTCTCTCTCTCTCTAACCACTCCCTCTGTCTGTGTTCAGCTGTGAACCTGGCTGATATTCACCTGTGAGTGTCTAGTTACTAAACTCAGGAGCAGAGATTCAGTGTCTCTCTCACTCTCTCTCTCCCTCTCTCTCCCTCTCTCTCTCTCTCTCTCTCTCTCTCTCTCTCTCTCTCTCTCTCTGTAATCTCCTGCAGGGTCAGGTGGAGTGGGTGGAGCTTCACTGTTACAACAGTGGCTTTAATCAGCTCTGCTGAGGTCACTGGCCACGCCTCTCTGTTGCTACAGCGCTGACCTGTGGTGCTTGAATAGAGAATCAAGTGTGCAGAGAGAGTCAGTGACTATCTGACCTACTGTACTATCTCCAGCGGTGAGAGACTGGTTATAGTTACTTACATGTAGAAAAAAAACTAATTCCAGCCTGTTAGAAGCTGATTAGAAAACCAGAGAGATCTTAAAGTTGTGCAGGACACAACATAAATGCGCTACGAGAGGTTTTCATGAACACATAAAATGACTATATCAGTTTATAAATATTTATATATTAAATGTATAATAAAAAATGTACATAAAAAAATATAACCAGAATTGAAGTATATATATATATATATACACACATAAAAAATATAAGTACAACATTTGTTATCATATTTATGCAACTATTAAAACATTTATATATATATTTTTTTGTATATATATATTAACAATAAAAAGCAATATGTGCATAGAATACAAGAGTATGCATACAGAATATAATACAAATAAATAATATTTAAGATATAAAAATCTATACATATTGAAATATTTCCATTATATTTATGTAGCATTAACGTAATCCTTAAAATAATAAAAATAAATAATACACAAAAATATTTATATAACATTAAAATGTTTTAATAATTTAAATTTCTCTGAACACATTCCACTCCAGAACCCAAACGCTCCGCTACGGTCCGCTTCACAGAGGTCTGGCAAAGATCCCACTCAAGTTCACCGACTGTTTGCCACATGTTTCAGGATGAAAGGAAATTCATCTCGAAGAAAAGAGGGTCTTAATGAACCAACAATAACAACAACAACATGTGCCAAAGTTCAGTTCAGAGCTGAAACTAGTCCATCTACCGAAACCAGCATACAGAGCTGAATTAGTTCTGCATATGTAGTGCTATACATCAGTGCGGCTGCATTATAAGCAGTACGGGCCTCTTCTGAGCTCTTCTTATGCAAGAGAACCAGCGCATATGAACACGGATCGCTTATGAACATGGATTGCTTATGAACACCGAGCGCTTATGAACACGGAGCGCGTATGAACACCGAGCGCGTATGAGCACTGAACGCGTATGAACACTAGCGCGTATGAGCACTGAACGCGTATGAACACTAGCGCGTATGAACACTGAGCGCTTATGAACACTGAGCGCTTATGAACACTGAGCGCGTATGAACACTGAGCGCGTATGAACACCGAGCGTTTATGAACACTAGCGCGTATGAACACTAGCGCGTATGAACACCGAGCGCTTATGAACACCGAGCACTTATGAACACCGAGCACTTATGAACACCGAGCGCTTATGAACACAGAGCGCTTATGAACACCGAGCGCTTATGAACACCGATCGCTTATGAACACTAGCGCGTATGAACACCGAGCGCTTATGAACACCGAGCGCTTATGAACACCGAGCGCTTATGAACACAGAGCGCTTATGAACACCGAGCGCTTATGAACACAGAGCGCTTATGAACACCGAGCGCTTATGAACACCGATCGCTTATGAACACTAGCGCGTATGAACACAGAGCGCTTATGAACACCGATCGCTTATGAACACCGAGCGCTTATGAACACCGATCGCTTATGAACACTAGCGCGTATGAACACCGATCGCTTATGAACACCGATCGCTTATGAACACCGATCGCGTATGAACACTAGCGCGTATGAACACCGAGCGCTTATGAACACCGAGCGCTTATGAACACCGATCGCGTATGAACACTAGCGCGTATGAACACCGAGCGCTTATGAACACCGAGCGCTTATGAACACGGAGCGCTTATGAACACGGAGCGCTTATGAACACGGAGCGCTTATGAACACGGAGCGCTTATGAACACGGAGCGCTTATGAACACGGAGCACTTATGAACACGGAGCGCTTATGAACACCGAGTGCGTATGAGCACCGAGCGCGTATGAGCACCGATCGCGTATGAACACCGAGCGCGTATGAACACTAGCGCTTATGAGCACTGAGTGATTATGAACACTGAGCGCTTATGAACACCGAGCGCGTATGAACACTAGCGCTTATGAACACTAGTGCTTATGAACACGGAGCGCTTATGAACACGGAGCGCTTATGAACACGGAGCGCGTATGAGCACCGAGCGCGTATGAGCACCGATCGCGTATGAACACTAGCGCGTATGAACACAGAGCGCTTATGAACACCGAGCGCTTATGAACACCGAGCGCTTATGAACACAGAGCGCGTATGAACACAGAGCGCGTATGAGCACCGATCGCGTATGAACACCGAGCGCTTATGAACACCGAGCGCGTATGAACACTAGCGCTTATGAACACTGAGTGATTATGAACACCGAGCGCTTATGAACACCGAGCGCGTATGAACATCGAGCGCTTATGAACACCGAGCGCTT
>CM049829.1:946425-961425 GCA_027422435.1 Schizopygopsis pylzovi | reverse complement strand
TAATAATCTTTCTAATTCAAAGAGAATACTGGAATTAACTATACTCTATACCATAATGATACCGACACGAGGAATGAAACCATTGGAATACTTTCAGAATGACTTTCTTCCAGATAATGAACGATAAAAACACTGACGGCCAATCAGAATCCAACGATAAAAACACTGACGGCCAATCAGAATCCAACGATAAAAACACTGACGGCCAATCAGAATCCAACGATAAAAACACTGACGGCCAATCAGAATCCAACGATAAAAACACATGACGGCCAATCACAATCCAACGATAAAAACACTGACGGCCAATCAGAATCACACATCCAAATTTGAGATAACCTTTTACAACACTACATTCCAAAGCATAACAGCATCGTACTTATATATACCCATTCACTCAACATTTCATACACACACACACTACACACTGACACACTCACAGTGCTCCGAGACGCAGATTAGCGGTGTCTGATTCCCATGTAACAAACTGATTCTTTTCAATGAACCTGTTCAATCGGTTCGCAAATCGCAACAAACGATTCATTGACGAATTGCAATGATCCGATTGCAGCTGTTCTCGAGTCGAAAACTCACTGATTCAAATGATCCGTTTAGAGCAAGTCTTCTTCAGTGAACTGAACTCACAAGTAAAGAACCGGGAGATCTCGTGAGCGCGCGCTACTGATGCTGTGAAAAGTACGTTACTAATGTCGAATTTTAGGATTCATTATTGTAACTGAAAATAATATTTAGGTCAAAACTGTCAGTTGTTTGTGAACTAAATCTGCTGTAAAGGGTGATCTATTTAAGCCCACTGAAATGCTTGAATGCAGACAGATCAACATCAGTGTCTCTAACGTTATGTTTTAGGTCAAAAAACAAAACATTAAAATAACACCGATTAAATAAAATAACTCATGCACGTTCATATTCCCCGCTGCTGTAACGTTAGCAGTTTTATTAAAATGCTATGCATTTAGACCTATGTGACGTCTGTTTTTATATTGTTTATCAACAGTATACATTTTTATATTGTTCAGATCAACTAGCCGAGTAGACAGATATGAATGTTTATTCATAACCATACTGAAAATAAGTAAATATTGTTAGCTGATGCTATCTGTCTAGCTAACAAGCTTGCTGGTGCTAAGTTGAGGAAATGTTTAGATATAAAGTCCAAATATCTTTATTCAGCCACCTAGATAGATTCCATCTGAGGGAAAAAGAAAGGATGTGATGTTCAGAACATAGTAACTACAGTAATTATCAGAGTGGGAAGTGATGCCCTCCGGGGGCATTTGGCCAGGGGTGTTTTTACACCACAGACAAGGTTTGAGAAGAAAAAAAAATCATTATGAAAATATAATTAGATTTTCTTCGTAATTTCAGGCCTAATTCTCATGTCATATATAACTGACGTTCTGCAAAACAACAAGTTCTAAAACACTTTTTTCTTCCTGGTGAAGATTAGATGGTGAAATCTGTTTTCTCTCAGGTACATGGCAGTGTAAGCTTCACAGTGAACATTACTACATCACTCTCATCAACGGAGTCCATATCAACAAAATATATATCTTGACTCTATATAGTGGTTATTTTTGGGAAAAACCCAGGTATTTTGGGTAG
Source organism: Schizopygopsis pylzovi (assembly GCA_027422435.1). Lineage (NCBI taxonomy): Eukaryota > Metazoa > Chordata > Actinopteri > Cypriniformes > Cyprinidae > Schizopygopsis > Schizopygopsis pylzovi. The sequence goes on along the minus strand of CM049829.1, from coordinate 959,799 downwards.
TAGGATTATAAAAATATGTGCTAATATAAAATTAAATAAAGTAGTCTATATAAAATTGCAAAATAAATCTGTCTATCAGTACTTTTTTACTTAAGTACATAAAAAATTGAGTACTTTTGTACTTTCACTCGAGTAAAATTGAAAAAGAACTACTTTTACGTTTACTTTTACTGGAGTAATATTTTATTATATGTATCTGTACTTTTACTCAAGTTCTTGATCTGTGTACTTTGTCCACCACTGACACACACACACACACACACACACACACACACACACACACACTCACTCAGTGTGTGAGGGGTTTCAGCATGTTGCTTTGTGTTTCTGAGTGTTTTACACAAATAGCTCAGAAAAATAAGTAGCATAGTATCACCACAGTCCTGTTTTCTTTAGATGGGGATTAATCCCATTTCAAAACTGGGAACATTTAAAGACAGTTTAAAGCAGCATCAGTTTATATATAACCCTCATTCACACAAACACACACACACACACACACACACACACACACACACACACACACACACACACACACACACACACACACACACACACACACACACACACTCTCACACAATGGTATTTAGTGACGTGATGTGTAATTACCCACAGTGCTTGACTCATTCAGCCCACCACGCACATGCGCACACACGCAAGCACACGCACATGCATGCAAGCACACACACTCACACACACACACACACACACACACAGACACACAAGCACGCAAGCACACGAACACGCATGCAAGCACACACACTCTCACACACACACTCTCTCTCACACACACACACACACACACACACACACTTCAGGAGTACTGAATGCCAGACATGCAAAGCACGCAAGTAACCCAGAGGATCTTCAGTGTCTCTCTGTCTGTGTGTGATCAGTTTCATATGACCTCTGGACTGATTGCTTTATTTCATTACACGTATTACTGATGCTGAGCTGCTGGAAGCAGAGCAAACCCAGCAACAAGGAACTGTATCGCTCACAACTTTATCTGACGCTTTTTAGATGTTAGGACAAAAGTTCCTAAAGTAATGTTCTTCTAACTATTAATATTTGATATATGCTCTAATAACGTTGAGAGAAAACATCTGACATCAACATGTTTTAAACGTCCTAATGATGAGATTCTCAGTGTTGAGAGAAAATGCTGTTAGAATATCAAAAATAAATTTTGGGTGAAAATACACTTATTGGTAACCTTTAAATAACGTTCTAAGTACAAGAAGAAAACTGGACATTTTAACGTTCATAGAATATTACAAAAAAATTCAGCTGCTTTTCATAACTTTTCACACAAATCCAAGAATTGCACACAAAAACATCTCTTGCAAAACGAAGCAATGCATTCAAAATATCACAAACACGTCTCAAAAACAAACATCTTTGCCACAATATTAATTCCCGTTAGATGTTTGTGTGCTACATAGAGACTATTGTGTTGTTTGATGAAACTGAAAACTGAGTCAAAGCCTGAGAATTGACATCTGGTTTGGCAGATTTGGTGAATTTCTGCAGTTTGAGTGTCGGCTCTCAGAAACTGTGTGACAAGGAAAGCTTTAGTGTGTAAGCAGCTGAAAAAAACTGTTAAAATATTATATTTCCAGGAAAACAAAGTTAGGAAAATGCTTTTTTGTAACTAAGTACAGATGATAAGTGCTACGGGTGTTAGACTTCCTCAGGGACTGATTCTTTACACGCTGGAGGTATTTATAGGTGTTATTGATTGATGAAATGCTGTAGTGTAATGGAGTATAGAGTAAGCGCTGCTGTTAGATAATATACAGCGTACAGTAACACCGGAGGTCACATGAGAACAGTGCAGAACTAATGAAACACAACAATTAGAAAACATTTACACCGCCGTTCAAACTTTGGGATCAGTAAGAGTTCTTATTTGATCAAAAATACTGAAAAAAACAGTAATATTATTGCAGTTTTTAATATTGGTTTCCTGTTTTAATATACTTTAAAGTGTAATTAATTTATATGATGCTGCGCTGTATTTTCAGCATCATTACTGTAGTCTTCAGTGTCACATGATCTTCAGAAATTATAATAATAATAGTGTTGAAACTTCATATTGTTTTTTGTAACTTTTATTTTTTCTTTAATGAATAAAAAGTTAAAAAGAACAGCATTTATTCAAAATCTTTTCTAACAATACAAGTCTGTATTATTGCTTTTTATGCATTTAACACGTCCATGCTGAATAAAAGTATTAATTTCTTTAAAAATAAAAAGTAATTCAAAATGTACTGACCCCACACTTTTGAATAGTTGTGTATGTTGTAACACAACATTTACATTTTAAACAAACACTTTTCTTTTGAACTCTTTATTTATTAAAGAATTCTGAAAAAAGTATCAAAAAATATTAAGCAGCACAAATGTTTCCAACATTGATAATAAATCAGCATATTATAATGATTTCTGAAGATCATGTGACACTGAAGACTGCAGTAATGATGCTGAAAATACAGCTTTGATCATATAAATAAATTACACTTTAAAGTACATTAAAATAGAAAACTGTTATTTTAAATTGCAATAATATTTCACAAAATTAAAAAAAATCTGGATTTTGATCAAATAAATGCAGCCTTAATGAGCGCAAGAAACTTATAAAAAAAAAACTAGTGCTGTCAAACAATTAATTGCGATTAATCACATCCAAATAAAAGTTTTTGTTTACATAATATATGTGTGTGTACTGAGTATATTTATCATGTATATATAAATACACACCCATGCAAGAAATATATATAATATAAATTATATGAATATAAATACACACATGCAAACACACACACACACACACACACACACTTGCACACACACACTGAAACGCACACACACACTATTTATATATAATATAATAGGGATGGGCATTTTAAGCAAATGTAATATTCGATAATCGCTGGGTATTATTCGATTACTATTCGAAAATCGCACCCCTCCCGCGCATGCACCCGCCCACCCACGCGCACACACACACACGCACGCGCGCACACACACACACACAGAGAGAGAGGGGGAGAGAGATCATCCAGGCTTTCAATCTGTATGATAACAAACTGTTTAGTTAATTAGAGAATAGTCTATCTTAACCCAAGCCAATTAATGGTTGTAAAGTATGATTGCTGAAACAGATTAATATAACATAACCGAAGGATGGCATTTATTAACAGAACAGTCCGTCGATTATCAACTGCTCATAAGGCTAGGACATTTCTATTTTAAAAATGAACATGAACATTCATATTATTAAAAAGAAAATCTTAAATCTGATTAATGCATCAATGAATATTAGGCGTAAAACATATTGCGCGCTAAACAGAATATAATTCTTAAAACATATTTCGCGCTAAAACATATTGTGAACCGCCTGAATGACGGCACTTATTATGTGAACATTAATTTTAACGTCTGTCTTCATAACAATAACCTATTTCATATATAAAAATATATTAAATGAACATGTTCACATGCTCGGGAAGAAGACGGGAGTGTTGTTCACAATTAGTTCGGTGAACTTTGAATTGAAACAAGGAAAGGAATATAGATCCCTGCAGCAGTCTGAGGCTCTCTCTCTCTCTCTCTCTCTCTCTCTGTCTCTCTCTCTCTCTCTCTCTCTCTCTCTCCTCTCTCTCTCTCTCTCTCTCTCTCTCTCTCTCTCTCTGTCTCTCTCTCTCTCTCTCTCTCTCTCTCTCTCTCTCTCTCCTCTCTCTCTCTGCTCTCGCTCTCTCTCTCTCTCTCTCTCTCTCTCTCGCTCTCTCTCTCTCTCTCTCTCTCTCTCTCTCTCTCTCTGAGCCATTTAAATAGTTCAGTTTTGTTTTTTAATAGCAAATTGGTCATTATTGTGTTTCCTTTCTTTTTTTATTTAATTTAGAAATATGATTGGAACATCTTATTTTTGTTAAATTCAAGTTTGATTTTTTTTTAATTACCAAGCGGCCAGCGCAAGTTTGATCAGTTTATCCTTCTCAAATAAATAACTAAATAATTAACGTCATAATATTTTAAGAATAAAGTCAAAATTACGGTCATTTTACATGTTACGGTCAATCATGTTATTTTGCCTGAAGTTAAAGTTAAAATTACACCATAACTTTGCAGCAAAATTTTTTTTTAATAAGTGTGGCATCACCCTCATTTACGGTTTAACACGAATTACAACAGATTTTTGTAAATTATAATCACTATGATAAATTATTACTACATTTGAAAATTATAGGGCTCGACGCTCTCTCTCAAGGCAACAGGTGGGTTACGACAGCACCTGTGGACAGATCGCTCAGCTATTATTTATATATCCTTCAGCACCCTCCACAACAAACAAACAATACATGTTCACGCAACAGCCGAGCATGTGTTACCGTCCCGTGTTTAGCGTCAATCACAGGATTTTGGAGTACTGTTGGCCGACACCGAATGCCTTAGCAGAGCGTCTGTAATGTAAGTGTTGTCTTCACAGTTATGATCTTTCTCGCTTCTTTGTTAGCAAAGCTTAAAACGCAGAAAGGCAAATTTAGGACACGGATGTCTTTTGTACTCACAAATGAGCGCTTACATTTCGGAAGTCTTTCCAAACCATGGTCTTCTCCTGTAATATTTGGAATTCTAAGATCTAAGATAAAACACATAATGTTGAAAACGTCAGCCATAGTCAGTGTTGAACATAAAGCTGTAGAGGGTTGAGCCTTTGGGTAGACGGTTCTTTAACTTCACTCACGGCGATAAAAAAAACCCTTAATCTTTCATAAATATGAGAAACAGGCTCTCTACACAACTATCACACATTTCCCAAATTCCAGGACGGATGTAAACAGCCAATTGCACTCAAAGAGACAAACACTCTCAACTAACATCGCCACACAGACAACGTTAAGGCTGGTCTGCTAAACAACAGACAGGTCCAAACTCAAACAGACATCCAAACCGAATCAAACTTTTCAAAAATTATTAGTAGCAACTCTCAGACACGCTCAAAAACCTAGAGAACGCTATAAAACTTTAAATGCCTTTCCAAAACAGGCTCCGAACGTTTTTTATAAAATCCGTGATTTTTGGTAGGTGATAGATTTTTCTAGTACAATTTCATTCGTCAGTTACGTTCCTATTTTGACTCAAAATCAAGAAATTTTCGATTTTAAGAATTCTAGGAATTGTTTATTTATTTAACTTTAGTACACCGAGGCACCCCTTGAACCGTGTTGAAATTGACAGGTTTACCCACTTTTGGGACATTTGTCACAAGATTGGTTATGAGCCCAATACTTAGGAACAATTTATTTTTAAAGCTTCCTTGAAACTAACTTAAATCACGACCTCTTATGTAGGCCTACAGTTCAAAATTCATGTTTAACTGAATAAACAGTTAGTAAACACAAGTACATCTTATTGAACATAGTTTATTTTCATCACCAATTATCATAGTAGAACAGCTTTCTCAAGCAGTTTGTGATGCATTTTGGAAACAGGAGATGAGCCCCTGGTCTAATGCGCCACCTGGCTTGAGAAACCCGTTCTCAAAGACTTACTTTTAGCCATTATTTGGGTAGCACACATATTCTGAATGCCTTCGGCAGAATTCAAATGAGCCATTTTAATCTAGATTAATCTAGATTAATTCCAAAATTAATCTAGATTAATCTAGATTAAAAAAATTAATCTATGCCCACCCCTAAAATATACACATGTAAATATTTTCAAAATATATACTGCTGCACATAATAAATATACACAGTATACACACATATATTATGTAAACAAAAACTTTTATTTTGGATGCGAGTAATCACAATTAATAATTTGACAGCACTAAGTTTTTTTTTACAAATCTAATTGATCCCAAACTCTTGAGCGGCGTATATCACTATTACTCCTGGGTTTGTTGGTGCAATTTAGAATAGCACTTATTCTTATCAGAAACTCATTATTCTTATCATTTAGAAATATAAACTATATCTGGTTCTGACCCTTTCTCTCATAAGCAGAGAGTGTTTCGGGTTCATCTGACGGTCATGTGTGATCAGATCAGTTCAGCTCTGGAGTTTATTATCCTTCATGCATCTCTTCTGCCTCAAGCAAACAGAGTCTAATACCAGTGTTCCTGTGGCTCAGTGGTAGAGCATTGTGTTAGCAGCGCAAAGGTTGTGGATTCGATTCCCAGGGAACACACATACTGACAATAAATGTATAACCTGAATGCACTGTAATTCGCTTTGGATAAAAGCGTCTGCTAAATGCATAAATGTAAATGTAATAAGTCTAACAGGCGATGATCCAATCATACCATCTGCTGAATTTAGGCTTGAATTAGAGGAACATCACAGAAAGGGCAGACGATTTATGGGAAGGGAATTCTTTCTTTTCTGGTCAGCGCAGCCATGAGATGCAGCTTACACTCTTCTGAAGTCCTGCTCCAGCAACAGAGGCTTTAATCCTGTGAATGTTTGGGACTTCTGAAGCGACCCGAAGCAGAACAACAGCAGGAAGGTGCAGAGCAAATTATGTTCATGAGAGCGGCAGCGCTGTTTGAACCTGAGAGCCGACCGGCGGGTTTGAGCTTACTGAGATCAGGACTGGATTCTTTACACTCTCTCTCACACACTCACGCACGCACACACACACACACACACACACACACACACACACACACACACACACACACACACTCTCTCACACACACACACACACACACACACACACACACACACGCACGCACGCACACACCACACACACACACACGCACACACACACACACTCAAACACACGCATACACACACACACACACACACACGCACACACGCACATACACACATACTCTCTCACACACTCAAACACACGCACACACACACACACACACACGCACACACACACATACTCTCTCACACACTCAAACACACGCACACACACACACACACACACACTCTCTCACACACTCAAACACACGCACACACACACACACACACACACTCTCTCACACACTCAAACACACGCACACTCAAACATATGCACACACACACGCTCACTGTCACACACACACACACACACACACTCACAGTCACACACACACACACACACACACACACAAACACACGCACACTCAAACACACTCACACACGCACACACTCACACCACACACGCACACACATACTCTCTCACACACTCAAACACACTCACACACACTCTCTCTCTCACACACTCGCACACACACACACACTCGCACACACTCACACACACACCCCCCACACACACACACACACCACACACACACACACACACACACTGACACACACACACTGACACACACAGAGAAAATGAAATAATGGATTTCTGGGAAAGCGCGCTGAGAGGCCAAAATTCTTGTCCTGAGTCACATGACAAGCCTAAGAAATCTGAATAAACCTGGACGACTGAGATTAATAGCAGTGAGTTTGATTTCCCAAAAGCATAATTCCAAAATAACTCATTTAGGATATTAAAACGTTGTGGGAACATTGTTTTGAAAGGTTTCTAAAACATTGAAATGTCCAGTTTTCTTGTTGTGATTACGTTATAAAAATTCTCTCACAGTTCCACTGACTTTATTTTCACCCAAAATATGTTTTTGAACATTAAAAGAACATTAAAATGTCCAAAATTAAAATGCTCATCAAGTAACAAATAACATCATAAGAACGTTCCATAAATGTAGTTTTAAGAATGTTTTCACAATATTATGAGGATATTCTGAGAACCATAATTTTATTAAAATATAACATTATTTGACGTGATTAAATGATTTAGAGCTGACTCAAACATTTCTTTAACCTTCTACTAAATTGTATTTTTACCCAAAAAACAAAAGCAAATTTGAATGTTTATTTTTTATATTCTATGCTATTTTAATATTTTCTTTTCGTGATTAGAATGTTATTTAACGGTTACAAAAAACATTTTACTAACTTTACTTTCTTTCACACAAAATACAGCGTTATTCAAACGTTTATTTGTAATATTCTAAAAACATAAAAACGTCCAGCTTTCTTGTTGTGATTAGAACATTATTTAAAGGTTACAAAAACATTTCCTAAATATTATACTAAATGTTATTTTACCCAAAAATATAACATTATTTAAACATTTATTTGTAATATTCTTAGGATGCTAAAATGCATGATTTTCTTTGTGATTAGAACATTATTTATGTGTATAAAATGTTTTTTTTACCCAAAATATAACATTATATGAACTTTTAGTTGTAAATCTCAATGAACGTTAATATGTCCACTTTTCTTATCCTAATTACGTTATTTAAAGGTGACTAAAATGTTTATTAAAAATTCTACTAAATTGAAGTTGTATGCAAAATTTTATGTTATTTAAACGTTTATTTGTAATATTCCAAGAACTTAAAAAATGTCCAATTTTCTGTACATTATTTAAAGATGATGAAAACATTTCTTCTAAATTTTACTTTCACCAAAACTATTATTATATGTTGTTATTTTAATGCTAAAAAATGTTTCTTAGAGCCTTTAAGTACAAATAACATGAATGTTGTTGTTTTCTCTTTAAAGTTATAAAAGTGTATTTAAAGAGTTTGGATGCAAAAGCCTCTAAGTGCATTAAAACAATTTCTTCTAAAATAAAAATAAGCGTTGTTATCATGCTCCTGAGTGTAGGTTCAGTCTTTTAACTTTAATGTCAATAAACAGGTTCTTTGCATTGACTTTAAAGTGAAACAACTGAACATAAACATAGGAGCCTGAGAAAAATGCTGTCAAACGATTAATCGCATCCTAAATAAAAGTTTGTTTGTATAATATATGTGTGTGTGCTGTGTATTTTTATTATGTATATTTATATAAATACACACACATACAGTATATATTTCAGAAAAAAAAAAACATTTTATGTTTATATATTACATTATTTATTTATAATATGTGACCCTGGAGCACAAAACCAGTCATAAGGGTCAATTTTTCGAAATTGAGATTTATGCATCATCTAAAAGCTGAAGAAATAATATTTCCATTGATGTATGGTTTGGACAATATTTGTAAATCTGAAATCTGAGGATGCAAAAAAATCTAAATATTGAGAAAATCATCTTTAAAGTTGTTCAAATTAAGTTCTTAGCAATGCATATTACTAATCAATAATTAAGTGTTGATATATTTACGATAGGACATTTACTAAATATCTTCATGGAACATGATCTTAATATCCTAATGATTTTTGGCATAAAATAAAAATGTATAATTTTGACTCATACAATGTATTGTTGTCTATTGCTACAAATATAGCTGTGCTGCTTATGACTGCTTTTGTGCTCCAGGGACACATGTAAATTATATGAATATAAATATAGACATGTAAATACATATTTTCAAAATATATACTGTATATATATATATATATATATATATATATATATATATATATACACAAAACATACATATATTATGCAAACAAACACGTATTTAGGATGCGATTAATCATTTGACAGCACTAATTTACATGAATTCATGTAATTTATTTAATATATAAATGTAACATTGTTCTTAAATATATGCCGCTGTGTGTATTTATATATATATATAAATACACAGAACACATACATATACATATGTAAACAAAAATGTATTTTGTATGCGATTAATCAGCACTAATTTAAACTCTTACATAACTTTTATTCTGAGCTAGAAGAGCAGTTTCTTACCTGAGGTCGTGGCACTCGATGCACTGGCTCCATTCAGATAGAAATGATTGCTGAGGTTCAAGTCCAAGCGTGTGATCGTCCGACGGTTGCCGTTTTTGTCGATGACCTCCGTGGCGGCTTTGGGCTCGTCTCTCGAGGAGCGTTTATTCCCATCATCCTCCTCAGGCAGCAACACAATGCGGTGGTTCATCTGGGGACTCGGGAGCTGAGAAGACAGAGGTGATAAGATGGGAGACATGCTCTGGAGACTGTTGGCAGGAGGATACGACACATTGAAGACCCCGGAGAGAGAGCTTGATGTGGGGCTTCTGCTCCAGGGACGAAGGGCGTCGATGGACGTCGAGAAGGTTTTCTCGTGAATAAAGCGCTTGATGTCTTCTTGTCCGGCTTGCTGGTGATCCAAGCTGGAATGAGATACAGGTTCCTCTTTGGAAGCCGTATGGCAAGCCATTTCATCAATTCTCACGTCTCTTTGACTTTGTTGGTTTCCTTTGATATTCCCATTAGTCGTTATCTCCTGTTGGACACATCCATGTTGGTTTTTGTACCCCAACGTGAGTTGGTTATCAAACTCCAACAGCTCTGCACAAAGATCCGTTTCGGATTCAAAAGAACGAGGTTCGTCCATAAAATCCCACCCGCAAACCTCGCTGGAGACGCTCACATTAGAGCCAGATCCTGGAGTATCTATACCACGGATGGAGATTGCTCCACTTTGCACCTTTAACTCTCCAGCGCTCTTCAGTTTACGAGCTCTTGAAGCTGTTTTCTTATGCTCTGTGGACGGAGACACAGTGCTGTAAAGATGTGCCCCGTATCCGTCCTGAAGCTTTCCATCTTGGTTGCCCATCTTAATCCTATCTGCGCAGTCGCTGCATAAAGACAGGAGGCTCCGTCAGCAGCTGATGGTGTTCTGCGGCGAGCTGCGCGATCGCTGCTTTTGTCCCGTCGCAGTCATACTGGTCTCTTTGTTTGGCGTCTTCATCCTGAGGCCGGACTTCACGAGGGGTTTGGTCAGCTCGTGAGAAACCTCGGGACTTCTTCGTTGGGAAGTAGAGACTGATGAAGCACAGCTCCTGGATGGGTTTGTACAGACACAGCACCGAGTGCGTGCCGTCCATTACGGGGACTGATTTAATTAGTCACACTCTGAAGTTAAGTTGGCGTGGGTCTCGAGTCGGGGACGGCCCGGGGGGGAACTGACACGGCGGGTGTTCATCATCAGGGCGATCGAAGGCCTGTTAAAATGACGGAGGGATTTAGTGCGAGAGAAAGACTGTAAATCTGTCTTAAGATGCATGTAGACTTTAAGAGTTCAGATGCAAGTGAGAGAGAGTGTGTGTGTGTGTGTGGTGTGTGGTGTGTGTGGGTGTGTGGTGTGTGGTGAGTGTGTGTGGTGGTGGTGAGTGTGTGTGTGTGTGTGTGTGAGAGTGTGTGTGTGTGTGAGAGTGTGTGTGTGTGAGAGTGTGTGTGTGTGTGGTGTGTGTGTCTGTGTGTGTGTGTGTGTGTGTGTATGTGGTGTGTGTGTGAGTGTGTGTGTGTGTGTGTGAGTGTGTTTGTGTGTGAGAGTGTGTGTGTGTGGTGTGGTGTGTGGTGAGTGTGAGTGTGGTGTGTGTGTGTGTGTGAGAGTGAGTGAGTGAGTGTGTGTGTGTGTGTGTGTGTGTGTGTGTGGTGTGGTGTGTGTGTGTGTGTGGAGAGCATTCATCTCATTTTTGACCAAGATGGCTTTTGCATTGGAACTCTTCCAATTGTAAATATGCAACCGATTTTTATCTAAAAACCTTATTAATACATTAATTTTAACACATTAAAATCCACAACTATATCAAAAGTTTCTTTAAATAATATTTTGGATTAATAGCAATTAAAAATAGGCTTTAAAGTTATCAACAATCATTAAATTTGACTTGCACACTGAATTATTTAAAAAAAACAAGCAAAAAAAGTAACACTAAAAAAATATATATATATTTTTTTAGTGTTACTTTTTTTTATATATATATATATATTTGCTTTTTAAGTTGTAAATGAAATTATGATTTTTTTTTGCACATTTTACAAGAAAATGTTTTTTGTCTTTTCTACTTCATGTTTAATTACATGCATTAATTGCTGAATCTCTGTAATCATTTATGAAATTTAATAGCAATTTCTGAGTAATTGTGTTTTTTTCAGAGAATAAAATTGAATTTAATATTTAAAAGTAACCTTTGTACAATCATAAGCAAGTATTGTCATAATCAACAGACATATCTTGTAATATTTCACTGTAAGACATGTTTACAGGCCAGAAAATAAACTGTGGCGATGCTTTGACAGAATATCTGAATGCACTTCATCTGCAATTTCTAAGTGAAAATTGTTTCTATGTACAATCATATGCAAATATCTTTATAATCAACAGATTAATCTTGTAATATGCCATGCATCATAGATGGGGTCTTCCAACTCTTTGCCAGACATGTTTACAGGCCAGAAAATAAACTGTGGCGATGCTTTGGCAAAAATATCCATGAATGCACAACAAACAGTGGGTCTATTGATAATGTCAATCAGTACGCTTTTTCCTGCTAAAGCCTTTGAACTCTATGCATAATTATTTAAATAAGCAGTTGAGTGAGTAGAGCACCTTCATCATGTGCCTCATAATAATCAACCATCACACACACACACACACACACACACACACACACACTATAATGATACTTTACAATAATGTGAGCTCATGCAGAAGCTGCAGTGAATGTCCCTTTAAAACATGACATGACAGTTCAACAGTGATCAAACCAAAACAAACCAGTATCTTATATTGGTGCATTATAAATAATAATCTGCACTATATTGAGCATCATTTATTAAGCAGAAAGTTATTTTTGCACTGCTGCATCATTGATGCTTTAAACATACACTGCATTTCGCACAGCCACGCGATCTCTTTGCATTTAACAATGCATCTTTAATGTTGCTCAGATATGATTACGATCAATGCATTTGCATGACCTTTTCATATCTATAATAAAACACAACATTAAGTTCGGCGTCTTTTTTGCTGCTGTTCGTCCAGCAAATAACACGCAGTGCCTCATCAGCATTAACACATGATTTGAGCCTAAATGAACGTGTTTGATTTTAATAATCGAGTGTTATATGAAGTTAATCGTGTTGAACTCACCCATCCGAGGTGCATGACGGATCCGCGTCTCTCTCTCGGGATATAAGTGCGTTCTGGAGGACAGCGCTCTCGGCTTGTGATTGACAGGCGCGCAGACCAGTCAGAAGAAGCAGCGTTTGAATCCGCGGCTGTGATTGGTTGGCTTCACGGTGCCCCCGCCCCCATCAGAAGTGTGTCATACAGCAAAACAGCAGTGCTGCAGAATGTCCGAAAGACAGCAGTATGGACTTAAAGGGGACAGAAGACAATCATAACTCCTTTAATACAATAAGTGATTAACGTAAACAGAGAACATATCTATCTATCTAGTAAATAATTATATAAACGACTAAATATCCCCACAAGGATAGTAAAACCTGAAACCATCTGAATGAAAATGAAACGTTTGTGTGAGGGTTAAAAGATGATTACCTCAATATAAAACAATATAAGTCAACAGAAAGTTCAAACACGCTAAATGTGTCGAAAAATA
>CM049829.1:888925-931425 GCA_027422435.1 Schizopygopsis pylzovi | reverse complement strand
TCTAAAATAATAAGGGAGCATATTAAACTTCATTGTGTTTTAAATGAGTAAATAAATATTATTGACAAATGGGCGAATCCGAGAATAGTGGCACATTTAAAAAATATAAAATTACAACTAATTAATATTTGGGGTGAAAGTAATTAGTCTTTAATGTTTGTCATATATTGATTTTTGTTGTAAATATGCTTGATAAGATTGTTACACTGAATTATATTTTAGTCTTCTGTAAATCAGGGGAAATGTATGATATTATTTTTTTTGTTCAGAATAACAGAAAGAAAATTTCAATTAAATTAAACAGAAAACTAAAAAAAAAACATTGTGAATAAGTAGCAACAATTTAAAGCAGTATTATTGTTTTTATGCTTAAACCCTTTTTCGTCTTTGACCCGCAAACGATGATGTAAAAATAATTTTCATCCGTAGGTTGATGTTAAGGACAGGAAGAAACTATTAATACACCAAATTAAGAACAAGGAGAAAATATGAAAACAGAAGGAAAAAATTAACTAAGAATATTGAAATACAAAATTACAGACTACGGCTGTATTCATCTTTCATCTAAACGTTATAAATCTGGAGCATATGAATTTATAACCATCCGCGCTTTATGAGACGTGACGCATTAACACAAGCTCCTCTCAAACAAATACACACTTGTTTATTTATTTAGCTTATACTTTTATGCATTGCCATAGGATGCACTGAAACAAATTATTAATTTAATTTACTAAATAAAAAAGTGGTTGCAATTTATTTTAGCTAAATTTAAATAAAAAAAATTTGATAACTTTCAAATTTTTTTTAGTAAATGTAGCTAAAATAAATAGTTTGCGATCACTTAAAAAAATGAGTCTAGTATAGTTCTCTCTGTGCATATATGAAATCTATAAATGAACATTTTACCATAATAAAATAATAAAATCTGTTCATTTTTCTTAATTCTGCTTTAATGGTTAAATTAAATGTTGGTACTTTTTGGGCAATGTAAAATGCTATTCTAATTAGTCAAAATCATAAAACGGGAATTTAACAACAATTTAATATATTTAAAAAATTAAATTTTAGGGCCTTATGAAATCAGTTTTATTCCTATTTTTTCTGGATTTTTTAAATAGTTGAATTATTGTTGAATCATCAAAATGCATATCTAATCAACTGAATTCATAAAAAATTAATTTAATAATTCATTTTACAGTATAAATCCCTATAAAAATGCTTTATTTCTCTCTGTTGTCTTTTTTAAATTATCTACGCATTTATTATCTTTGGTAATCAAGTGAAGGCATAAAACATAAACAATTTATTTAATTATTCAAAAATGTCATCAAATGAAAATTTTAATATTTCTGGAAAATTAAGTGCCGCACAACAGAGGTTTACTGCTAAAATTAAAACGGAAGAAAAGTGTGATATTCCATAAACATTTTATTAATATTTGTATTATTATTAATACATTTGTAATAGTGCTGTCAAATGATAAATCGTGATTAATCGCATCCAAAATAAAAGTTTTTGTTTATATATGTGTTTATTTATTATGTATATATAAATACACACACATACAGTATATATTTTGAAAATATTTACATGTGTATATATATTTATATTCATATAATTAATATCATATATAAATATATTTGATATATAAAGGTAACATATTTTTCTTAAAAATATACACGGATGTGTTTGTATTTATAAAAAGTATACACAGTGCATACACACATTTTATGTAAACAAAAACTTTTATTTTGGATTCGATTAATCGCGACAGAACTACTTTATAATATGATCATTCATATTAATGAAGAATATTATAAGCTATTATTGTTAAATATTCTATTTTGTGAATTACATTCCCCTGTGCACGAATACATTAAATAAGTAATAGCAGTGTTTCTGTGCTTTAATATTCACAGACACTGGTTCATATCACGGTTTGATTCATTGTACAGCCATACTTCAGATTTGTTCTTGCAGATTTGCCAGATTCCATGTTGTTATGACTGGATTGTCTTCGGACGGTCATTAGTCTGTGTTTAGTCTGATCTGAGCGCGTCTCGCTCCAGGAACAGTCTGTTGGCTCAGGAACGGTTGACACCTGCGGCTCTAACACTCGTCTCTGGCCTCGAAACCGTGCTTTATAGAGATGCTCCTGTCAGAGAGTGTGTGTGTGTGTGTGTGTGTGTGTCGTCTGTGAGACGTTTGTGCGGTCAGCAGTGTGTTTAATGAAAGAAAAGCGTTCTGTCAGCATGTGCGTTTACAGTCAGGGATAAATGCAGACGCAGTGTTTCAGAGAGAGAGAGAGAGAGTGTGTGTGTGTGTGTGTGTGTGTGTGTGAGAGAGAGAGAGAGAGAGAGAGAGTGTGTGAGAGAGAGGTGTGTGTGTGTGTGTGTGTGTGTGTGTGTAGTGTGAGAGAGAGAGAGAGAGAATAAGAGAGTGTGTTTTGTGTGTGTGTTCAATATCAATTAATCCATCTGCGGTTTAGATTAGCCGATATAAATTCTTACATTTCCAAGATCGATCTTTTAGTCAATGCTGTTGTGTGTTTTTCATTGTTTTGCCTGCCATCCGGTGTTATTTTAGAATTATTTCAATACTTTTATTATTATTTTTATTTATATATTTTTCATTTAGGCTAAATTAAAAATATATAATTTTATGTGCTTTTGTAATTTTAATTTTTTTAAATAAATTAAATAATTTGTTTTGTTTAATTTTAGTCGTAGTTTTTATTTCAGTTTTAGTCTTTATTTCCAGTTAGTAATTTTTATATCAAATTTTTATAGTTCGTTATCAAGGCAAAATTTGTCTTTTTTGATTATTTTAAATTTTTCCACACACACACACACACACACACATATATATATATATATATATATATATATATATATACACACACAATATCTCACAGAAGTGAGTACACCCTCACATTTTTGTAAATATTGTATTATATCTTTTCATGTGAAAACACTGAAGAAATTACTCTTTGCTTCAATGTAAAGTAGTGAGTGTACAGCTCGTATAACAGTGTAAACGTGATGTCCCCTCAAAATAACTCAACACACAGCCATCTAAACAGCTGGCCACAAAAGTGAGTACACCCCTAAGTGAAAATGCCCAAATTGGGCCCAAAATGTCAATATTTTGTGTGGCCACCATTATTTTCCAGCACTGCCTTAACCCTCTTGGGCATGGAGTTCACCAGAGCTTTCACAGGTTGCCACTGGAGTCCTCTTCCACTCCTCCATGACCACATCACAGTGGATGTTAGAGACCTTGCACTCCTCCATGATGACATCACGGAGCTGGTGGATGTTAGAGACCTTGCGTTTCTCCACCCTCCGTTTGAGGATGCCCCACAGATGCTCAATAGGGTTTAGGTCTGGAGACATGCTTGACCAGGCCATCACCTTCACCCTGAGCTTCTTTAGCAAGGCAGTGGTCGTTATCATGTTTGAATACTGCCCTGCGGCCCAGTCTCCGAAGGGAGGGGATCATGCTCCGCTTCAGTATGTCACAGTACATGTTGGCATTCATGGTTCCCTCAATGAACTGCAGCTCTCCAGTGCCAGCAGCACTCATGCAGCCCAGACCATGACACTCCCACCACCATGCTTGACCGCACACTTGTCTTTGTACTCCTCACCTGGTTGCCGCCAAACACGCTTGACACCATCTGAACCAAATAAGTTTATCTTGGGTTTATCGGACCACAGGACATGGTTTCAGTAATCCATGTCCTTAGTCTGCTTGTCTTCAGCAAACCATCATCTTGAGAAGAGGCTTCCTTCTGGGACGACAGCCATATATGATGTAGTGTCTGGTGTATGGTCTGAGCACTGACAGGCTCACCCCCCCCCAGTCCTTCAACCTCTGCAGCAATACTGGCAGCGCTCATAACACTTAACACACCTGCTCCCCATTCACACCTGAGACCTTGTAACACTAACGAGTCACATTACACCGGGGAGTGAAAATGGCTAATATGGGCCAATTTGGGCATTTTCACTTAGGGGTGTACTTACTTTTGTGGCCAGCGGTTTAGACATTAATGGCTGTGTGTTAAGTTATTTTGAGGGGACAGCACGTTTACACTGTTATACAAGCTGTACACTCACTACTTTACTATGTAGCGAAGTGACATTTCTTCAGTGTTGTCACATGAATATATATATATATAATACAATATTTACAAAAATGTGAGGGGTGTACTCACTTCTGTGAGATACTGTGTAATATATATATATATATATATATATATATATAGTATATGCCATCCAATAATCGCAATAATCAATCAATCAACTCAAATTCTGTCAATTTCAAACCAAAGTTTTTTTATAAAGCACTCTAAAAACCAAAGTGTACAACAAAGTGCTGTACAATTGCACACGTAAAATAAAAATAGAAAATAATGCAAGAAAAAATTGTTATAATATTAACGTACGACTGGTTTTGAATCTCATTAAGGTACATATTAATTATGTTTACTTTAACCTCTTGGTGTTGTCTTTATTATTTAATGTATATTTGTATAAATCTGTCCTGAAAACAGCCACTTTAAATTATTCTATTTTTAATTATATCATTAAAACGGCCCTATGTGCAAAATAAATATATAAATTATACATGCACATTTAAATTAAACATATTACACTTTTACATTATAAAAAAATACGTTATAGTATTTTATCTTTATTATATCTAGTCCTGTATTTTTTTTCTTATTTGACTTTTTCACAGTGTTTCTATGTATTGTAATGTTTGGTGGCTGTAGAATATTTGCCTGTGAAGCTGATATGGCAAAACATTTAAATGCAACCATCATTATGGAGATCCTGTAGCTCAAACAATATAAAATGCATAAATATAACTGTATCTGGTTTGTGATTCCTCTTTCCTTTGACCTGGATTCCCCAGACAGACATTTGCTGCTGATGCAGAGATCAAGTGGTTTTCATTAGTTTTAGTGTCTACTGAAGCACGAATATGTTTTGATCCTCTGGCTGTATTTCATTTGCATTATTTATTTATTCATTTAACCAATGCTTCTGCCTAAAGTGACTTATAATTGAGAATAAAACAGGCAGAAGTGATTCATCTAAACTCTGGATCATCACCGGATGAATTGCATTAAATATGCAGACGTTTATTTGGTCTGTAAATGAACCATTATGTTCATTATAGTCTCACTCTTGAACTCGTGTTTGTTTCTAAATGTGAGTCATTAAAGCTCACGGTCACTTCAGTCTCGTTACAGACGCTCATCTCAGACGTCAGTCAGACTCTTCCTCTGATGTTTGAGCAAACACTTTACGTGCAGGCCTGAATTTATGATTTTAATATTTAAGTTGCTTGGAAAATCTCCATGCATTTGGATTACAACGTTTTTAGCATAAACTAAAATGTCAGTCATACATAAATGAATTGGGTCAGATTTATGCACTTTGAATTTATTATGAACTAATTGCATCTGTTTGACTTATTTTGAGAATTATTTTTTCCAAATTGTTTAGAATCAGCATAAATCTATAAATGTATTCTGTTATGTAATAAAAAATGATATAAAAAAGGTAATTGTGACGTTTTTCTTACAATTCAGACTCAAAATCCAAATTGTGCGATATAAAGTGAATTTATGCATTACGAATGCAACCATCTATTGTTCTAACATGTTCTAATCTAATGTGAACAAACGAATTACGCGATACATGTATATAAATACAAAGTCTGAGTTGCGCGATACAAAGTCCCACTTGCACGATACAAAGTCCCAATTGCGCGATACAAAGTCCCACTTGCCGATGCAAAGTCCCACTTGCGCGATGCAAAGTCCCACTTGCGCGATGCAAAGTCCCACTTGCCGATGCAAAGTCCCACCTGCCGATGCAAAGTCCCAATTGCGCGATACAAAGTCCCACTTGCGCGATGCAAAGTCCCACTTGCCGATACAAAGTCCCACTTGCGCGATGCAAAGTCCCACTTGCCGATACAAAGTCCCACTTGCGCGATACAAAGTCCCACTTGCGCGATGCAAAGTCCCACTTGCCGATACAAAGTCCCACTTGCCGATGCAAAGTCCCAATTGCGCGATACAAAGTCCCACTTGCCGATGCAAAGTCCCACTTGCCGATACAAAGTCCCACCTGTGCGATACAAAGTCCCACTTGCCGATGCAAAGTCCCACTTGCCGATACAAAGTCCCACTTGCGCGATGCAAAGTCCCACTTGCGCGATGCAAAGTCCCACTTGCGCGATGCAAAGTCCCACTTGCGCGATGCAAAGTCCCACTTGCCGATGCAAAGTCCCACCTGCCGATGCAAACTCCCAATTGCGCGATACAAAGTCCCACTTGCGCGATGCAAAGTCCCACTTGCGCGATGCAAAGTCCCACTTGCCGATACAAAGTCCCACTTGCGCGATGCAAAGTCCCACTTGCGCGATGCAAAGTCCCACTTGCCGATACAAAGTCCCACTTGCCGATACAAAGTCCCAATTGCGCGATACAAAGTCCCACTTGCCGATACAAAGTCCCACCTGTGCGATACAAAGTCCCACTTGCCGATACAAAGTCCCACTTGCCGGTGCAAAGTCCCACTTGCGCGATGCAAAGTCCCACTTGCGCGATGCAAAGTCCCACTTGCCGATACAAAGTCCCACTTGCCGATGCAAAGTCCCAATTGCGCGATACAAAGTCCCACTTGCCGATACAAAGTCCCACCTGTGCGATACAAAGTCCCACTTGCCGATACAAAGTCCCACTTGCCGGTGCAAAGTCCCACTTGCCGATACAAAGTCCCACTTGCCGATGCAAAGTCCCACTTGCCGATACAAAGTCCCACCTGTGCGATCCAAGTCCCACTTGCCGATGCAAAGTCCCAATTGCGCGATGCAAAGTCCCACTTGCCGATGCAAAGTCCCACTTGCGCGATGCAAAGTCCCACTTGCCGATACAAAGTCCCACTTGCGCGATACAAAATGTACGCATTACGAATGTAACATCTATTGTTCTAACATGTTCTAATCTAATGTGAACAAACACGAATTGCACGATACAAAGTTGCAATTACATTTTTTATTCCATGTCATGGAAACAAATTTAACTCTGAATTCTGAAAAAAAAATCTAATTTCAGGGAAAAAAATATTTGTAAATCCTTTTTCTTGTGGTGGAAGCGTTGTTCTTATAAACCTGTTAAATGTATTCATTTAACAAGCAATATTCAATCAACTCAAATACGAGCTGAAAAGAAGTTGGATTTATTGATGGTAAATATATAAACATAGATATTGTATATTCAAAACGCATTCAATTGCTACATTAATATATGACTGAGAAATATGATCACATTCGGTTTATTAGTTTATGGAGGTTTTATATGCAATTCAAATACATAAATCCTAAATGTTGGCCAGAATATTTTAATTATTGTAACATTTGAATTAACTTTCAATAAAAATTATCTTTGATAATTCACTTGCACATATAATAAGTCTTTGTCAGATGAATCATTGGGATTAATAGAAGAGTAATTTGTTCCAGAGCCTCGTGTGCATTCGTTTCTCTCTCTCTGCTGATCTCAGACGGTTTCTCTCTCTCTGCTGATCTCAGACGGTTTCTCTCTCTCTGCTGATCTCAGACGGTTTCTCTCTCTGCTGATCTCAGACGGTTTCTCTCTCTCTGCTGATCTCAGACGGTTTCTCTCTCTGCTGATCTCAGACGGTTTCTCTCTCTCTGCTGATCTCAGACGGTTTCTCTCTCTGCTGATCTCAGACGGTTTCTCTCTCTCTCTGCTGATCTCAGACGGTTTCTCTCTCTCTCTGCTGATCTCAGACGGTTTCTCTCTCTCTGCTGATCTCAGACGGTTTCTCTCTCTGCTGATCTCAGACGGTTTCTCTCTCTCTGCTGATCTCAGACGGTCTCTCTCTCTCTCTGCTGATCTCAGACGGTTTCTCTCTCTCTACTGATCTCAGATGGTTTCTCTCTCTCTGCTGATCTCAGACGGTTTCTCTCTCTCTGCTGATCTCAGACGGTTTCTCTCTCTCTGCTGATCTCAGACGGTTTCTCTCTCTGCTGATCTCAGACGGTTTCTCTCTCTCTGCTGATCTCAGACGGTTTCTCTCTCTCTGCTGATCTCAGACGGTTTCTCTCTCTCTACTGATCTCAGACGGTTTCTCTCTCTCTGCTGATCTCAGACGGTTTCTCTCTCTCTACTGATCTCAGACGGTTTCTCTCTCTCTACTGATCTCAGATGGTTTCTCTCTCTCTGCTGATCTCAGACGGTTTCTCTCTCTCTACTGATCTCAGACGGTTTCTCTCTCTCTACTGATCTCAGATGGTTTCTCTCTCTCTGCTGATCTCAGATGGTTTCTCTCTCTCTGCTGATCTCAGATGGTTTCTCTCTCTCTGCTGATCTCAGACGGGTTCTCTCTCTCTGCTGATCTCAGATGGTTTTCTCTCTCTCTGCTGATCTCAGATGGTTTCTCTCTCTCTGCTGATCTCAGACGGGTTCTCTGATCTCCAGAGCGGTTTGAGGCGGCTGGGCTGATAATGGGACACTAGTGATGAGTGTGTTGTGCTGATTTTGAGTGTTATTAGCTGATCTGAGTCACATCCGGTCCGTCTGAGTCACGCTTCACTTCAGCAGGACCGGAGAACATCTACAGCTCCATCATATTTCTACATCAAATTGATGACGTTCTTGTGTTTTTGTTTTTTTTAAACAAATGGCATATATTTTCAATTCAAGATTATTTCACGATACAATCGTTGCAATGCAGCTTTACAGGAAATTACGTTTCTACAATAGATTTATATATTGTAGAAACTTAATATAATTAACTTATGGCAAAATGTGGTTATATTGTCTGAGGGGTAGGCATCATCTCTTCTCAGGTGTTCGGTCATCTCAGATCATGTAAGGGTTGGATCCAGACTGAAGCTTGTGTAATTATGGGATGTTAATCCAGAAACAGAGAAACAATTAGAGACATAATTAGCGTAGCAGTTGTTCCATCCAAGCAAAAAAATTTTGTTCAACCCAAGCTAAAGCATAATAATGTGCGTTTGTTCAGATAGACTGGCAGTACAAGATTGTGAGATGCATTATATGAATGCTTGGCTAAAGAGATGTGATTTAAACAGAGAGAGTGTGTCTGAACCCCGAACGTTATAAGGAATTATATTATAAGGAGTTATAAGCTATTCAGAGTTTGGGAGCCAAATATGAAAAAGTTCTTCCTCCTTTAGTGGACTTTGCTATCCGAGGTACTACCAAGAGTCCAGAGTTTAGTTCCTTAGGGAGCGGGTTGGATTGTAGCGTGATAGAAGATTAGTTAGGTACGCAGGAGCTAAATCATTTAGGGCCTTATAGGCAAGTAATAATATTTTGTAACTGATACGAAACTTAATAGGTAGCCAGTGCAGAGACTGTAAAATTGGAGTAATATGGTCATATTTTCTTGACCTGGTAAGGACTCTAGCCGCAGCATTTTGTACTATCTGTAGCTTGTTTATTGAAGATGCAGGACACCTAGCAGTGCATTACAATAGTCCAGTCTAGAGGTCATGAATGCATGAACTAGCTTTTCTGCATCAGAAACACTTAACATGTTCCGTAGCTTGGCAATGTTTCTAAAATGGAAGAATGCTGTTTTTGTAACATGGGAAATATGATTTTCAAAAGATAGGTTGCTGTCTAATATAACACCCAGATATATATTTCATTTACATTTACATTTAGCAGACGCTTTTATCCAAAGCGACTTACAGTACATTCAGGCCATACATTTATTTTGTCAGTATGTGTGTTCCCTGGGAATCGAACCCACAACCTTTGCGCTGCTAACGCAATGCTCTACCACTGAGCCACAGGAACACTGTGTAATGGTACACTATTAGCGGTGTAATGGTACACAAATATGATGGTTCATCATTATGTTCCTCACGGTTCAGTATAGTTTCGGTACAGCGGGAAGAAAAAAACTAAATAGGTTTTTCATTTTTTATTTAAGATTGTAAATTATAATAATTTGTTAAATTATAACAAAATAAATTCAATTATAATTAACATTTTCTTAGGGATTAAATTCTGCCTAAAAGTGACATGTATTAATATGAAAACTTTATACCGTTTCAAGCTCATGAAGAAGTAATAATCTGACTGAAGTCACTGAGGTTGATTGATCATGAATTAATTATTCAGGCTTGATCAGGTGTTTGTGTTTACATGCACGTTCTTAAACCGATTATGCTTCATAAGCCGAAAATGCACAATGTTATGTAAACGCAGTAACCCGTTTTCTTTTATCAGAGTAAGGTCATAAACAGCATAAGCATAAACCGCTCGACGCGGGTAGTTTTTTATCTCTTACACCAATTTTGCACATCATGTAAACACAATAACCCGCTTTCTAACAGTTTGTTGAAGTGCGCATGTGTGATCGTTAGTGCAGATTTAAGCACATCTAGACAGAACAAACGTTTTGCATTAAAGAAAGAAGAAATGTATCACAAACACAAACTCTTTCATGACTCAGAAAATAATAAAAGTGTGTTCTCATCTCGTGCATTCAGTCAAAACGCTGCATGCTTCAGAGGATAATATATGACATGCAAGCAATTTATTTAACATCATGACTGAATACTCATAGTCAGATATGCAAATGATTCAATTTTGACATCATGATACTTGCGTTGTCAGGTTACTGATGTGCATGCAAACCGGGAAACTGGTTATTATAATAAGCAGATATTTATGAGTTACTGGTGTGCATGTAAACGTGCTCGATGAATCTGTGAGTTGTGGTTTGTGTTTGTTCCCTCAGGACGATGAGGTGGTTCTGCAGTGTGTCGCCTGCATTCAGAAGGAGAACCGCAAGTTCTGTCTGAGCGCCGAGGGTTTGGGGAACCGCTTGTGTTACCTGGAGCCCACGTCTGAAGCCAAGGTGAGGAGCATCACCATTCAATAATTCAGTCATTCAGTGTCAGCTCAACCCGGGGACCTCCAGCTTAAATTTGTAATTTTGCTAATATTTTGTCTGAAGAAAGACAGATGTGTATAGTGATGAAAGCCAAAATATGAAATGGAGGAATATTGACTGAGTAATCCATTGTTTTGGTGGGGGGGGGTCAAAATGGCAATTTTCGCCTGAGATTCAGAGCCAGATTACAGGGGGGAAAAAATGACTTCAGAAAGATGGCAGCAACATAATATTGGTTTTACACAGAGATTGGTAGATATGTTAGTAAAATCTGTTGACTTTAGCAATCTTTATTGCATTATGTGCCAATGGTGACCAATCAAAAATGGGGAAACGGCACTTTTCACGTTTTTTCTCCAAAGTTTGCCTGTCTGTAACTCAAGAAGTATTAAAGATATCTTAATGACCTTTTACATATTGGGTCTTAATAAACTTCTCTTTGGGCATCTTAATTTTTAAGACCCTATATGATTCGGTTCCAGAGATATTGGAGTTTGAATATGGCTCCAGGAGTAAATCGTTAAAATGTGTATATATTTTCAGTGGTCAAAAACCAAATGTGGGTCAGTTTGCAAAAATATGATACTTTTTCATTTTAAAGAGGAATGTCTGAAGAACAAATAATGTTGAAACTAGAGATATATCTAATTTACTTCCGTCTGCATTGAACATACCTGAGTGCCATAAATATTATTTTTCCAAAATATGTGAATTAGTGCGTGTTAAAAAAAAGATACTACTTAAAATTATGGACAGGGTCAAAGAAACTAGTTCAGCTAAACCTCTTGAATTAAGGTTCTTCAGACGTTCTTCTGCAGGTCGCGTCCGAAAGTTTCTGGATTATCTGGACATCGTGATCCACTTCCAGGAGTTGTGTTTGCTGTTCCTCAGTAAAGGAGGGCAGTTTGTGCTTCATTTATCTCCTCGTTGCTCACCTCATACTGTCGCCGGGATCGTCTGGCCTCTTTGGCTTCAATCCCAAACCTGCTCCGAACACAGCGGCACTAAATCACACCGATCCTTGTGCATAATGAACTCCAGTATTGACCTGAAAATGAAGATCTCTGCCTGGTTATTAGACGGAGCTGACTTTACTCTCTGTGCGAGTCCAGAACTACTTCCAGCAGAGAACAAGAGCCACATGTTTTAAAATACACATTTTCACAGGCATTTCTTACTGTTGTTGTTTGGATTTCCTCCTTTGAAATAAAATACAGGCTTTAAGGTGTGTGAAAGATCTGATGCTCAAACACGCGGGAGTTTATTTAGCTGAAAAAACTACAAGTAAAGTTAAAAAAGTCAGACCTCGCGTGGCAGCACTGGCGACATCATCTAACTGAACCATAAGATTTATCCAAAAAAGTGGCTAGGTTTGTCAGTTTGTTTGGAAACAAGCCGCTAAAAGGGTCTGACAGTGTTAAATATAGTGCTGAAGTGGCGCTGGTGTGAGAGACGAGGGAGCTGATGCAGCGGACGGGGGATATTTGGTGCGGTCGATGTGTATATTGTGGATGAGTTCTTCTCTCTCATCACACTACGAGTGCTACAGTTTCGGAACGTTCACGCTTAGTAACACATACAGCTGTGTCCTCGCCACAATGTAACAGTGAAAAGAGACCCCTCTCTAAGAGTCTCGCGTTCTGAACCTTATTTAAATCAATTTAAAATAAACGCCGGTATTCGGGATGAACCGGTATACCGCCCAGCACTAAAAATGAGTTTTATTTATTTTCTGTTACAAAATGTTCATTTATTTTCACCCCCCCATGTTTTCTTGGGCTACACCCCAGGGGGTAATGCTTATTTCTTATTTCACAATATCTTTCTTTGAGGTTGTAAAGATATAATGCAGGCTTTTCTTGCAGCTCAAACATAGCGCTTGCAACACCAAGGCCACGGGTTCGATTCCATGCATGAACTGAGAAAAATGTGTGCATTCAATGTAGAGATCGACCGATATATCGGTTTACCGATATTTCCCCCGATATTTAAGCATTTTACCGTTATTTCCCCAATAAACATCTCTATCGAAGTTAATGATTTATTATCTCCGCAAGCGATCGCAGTTTGAGTATAGTTCTGTGTAAATATATAAACCGCGCTGTCAGCAGTTTTCATAATTTAGACAAAAACATTTTAATAATTCTGATAAAACAGTTGAGAAATGCAATAAAATACGATGTTTTGTTTGTTATAGCTTATTTCAATATTCCAGAGAATATTATTCAGTGAATTATTCTTCACTCTTTAGTCTATTAAACAGCGTTTAAACCTAAAACTGTAGTTTAACATGAATTTATATGACTTCTGTCCTTTATTTTCTCCAGTTGAAAACATTAGACATTATTTTGTTTATTGTTAATATCAGTGTTGCTGATGATGCTTTTTATAAATAAAATGTTGTTATTGTTGTAATTTGAAGATTAAATTTTACATGAAAATGTTAATTTTCAACAGTTTGTTGTTGTTGTTAAGACGACTGAAAGAAGGAAAAACCAAAGCGAAGAATGAACTTACTTTACTCTGTTCTTCATTTACTTTATAACAGTAAATAAATATCGGTTCTGCATATCGGTTATCGGGTACATAAACATGCAAATAATCGGTATCGGTATCGGTTATAAAAAATCAATATCGGTCGATCATTAATTCAGTGCTTTGGTAAAAGCGTCTGTCAGACGCATGCATGTAAGTGTATTCGAGAGTAACACGTGTGTGTGTGTGTGTGTGTGTGTGTGTGTGTGTGTGTGTGTGATGTCTCTGTGTGTGTGTGTGTATGTCTCTGTGTGTGTGTGTGTGGTTGTGTGTGATGTGTGGTGTCTGATGTGGTGTCTGGTGATAATACAAGTAATCGGTAGTGGTTCGGTTATGAACTCGATATCGTCGATCACTAATTGCATGCCTTTGTGTAAAAGCGTCTGTCAGACATCTGTAAGTGTGTTCGTGAGTACACGTGTGTGTGTGTGTGTGGTGTGTGGTGTGTGGTGTGTGGTGTGTGGTGTGTGGTGTGTGGTGTCTGTGTCTGTGTCTGTGTCTGTGTCTGTGTCTGTGTCTGGTGTGTGGTGTGTGTGTGTCTGTGGTCTGTGTCTGTGTCTGTGTCTGTGTCTGTGTCTGGTGTGTGGTGTGTGGTGTGTGTGTGTCTGTGTGTGTGTGTTGTATGTCTCTGTGTGTGTGTGTGTGGTGTGTGTGTGTGTGTCTGTGTGTGTGTGTGTCTGTGTGTCTGTGTCTGCTCTGAGGTGCGTTGTAAAACTAAAGTGGTGTGTATTAGTCCTAATCACTGTGTTTTGTTCTGTGAAAGGGAAAACCTGCTGTGTGTGTCCCTGAACCAGAGTTTGCGTGTCTTGTTCTCTGTGTTTCAGTATGTTCCTCCAGATCTGTGCATCTGTAGTTTTGTTCTGGAGCAGTCGCTGTCTGTCCGCGCGCTGCAGGAGATGCTCGCCAAGACCGGACAAAACAACGACGTACGTACACGAACACACGAACTCTCAGCAGGAATTTAAGAAGCAGTGTTGTTGTGTCACGCATCAGTGTTGTGATGTGACCGTCTGCACGGCGGCGGTGTTATTCTGTATTTGTACTGCACCGTTCAGAACCAGGCTTGAATATGGTTTTATTTCATTTAAACAGGTTTTATTTCAGTTAGAATATATTATTTTATATTATATTATATTATTTATTCTGTGATTTTTTTTTGAGGACCGGAATAAAATTATTATCGATTGATTGATATATTATATTATATTATTTATTTATTTTGTGAAAATGTGTTTGTGAGAACCGTAATAAAATTATTATTGATATATTATATTATATTATTGATATATTTTTTGAAGATTTGTTTGTAAGGATCGTAATACAATTATTATTGATTGATTTATATATTATATTATATTATTTATTTAGTAAAAATTTGTTTGTGAGGACCGGAATAAAATTATTATTGATTGATTTATATATTATATTATATTATTTATTTAGTAAATATTTGTTTGTGAGGATCGTAATACAATTATTATTGATTGATTTATATATTATATTATATTATTTATTTAGTAAAAATTTGTTTGTGAGGACCGGAATAAAATTATTATTATATATTGTATTATATTATATTATATTATATTATATTATATTATTTATTTATTTTGTGAAAATATGTTTGTGAGGACCGGAGTAAAATGATTGATTGATTGTATCAATATATAATATATAATTATATTATATTATATTACTTAAAAAATACTGTAAACTAAAAATTTACAAAAATAAATGCAAACATATTTTATTTCAGATAGTATATATATATTATATTATATTATATTATATTATTATTTTAATGTATTACTTGTAATACTGTAAATTTAAAATGAACTGAAATAAATGTAAACCTGTTTCAGCTGCTTTCCAAAGTAACATTTCTCTTTTTTTTGTTGATGTACTAAAACAATTAAAACTTAATGAAAAATATATAGATATATATAACAAAACAAAATCTAATACAAATTACAAAAACACAACAAAATGGCTACAATTTTAATATAAAATATACAAAAAGTAAATTCTAAATATTATCAAAACCTATAATAGTATATCAGTGATACTAAAATGACATGTATTGATATAGGCCTAGTGGTTTGAAATATGAATGCATAATTATTTTCTTTAATTTGATTTTGTATTTATATATATATTATCCTCTACGTACACCTTGGCAATTGAATCGCCATTGCTAGTAAATGTTTTAGTTTGCTCGCCAGACTGATAATACTAGGCCTATATACGCTATATTGCCAAAAGTATTGGCACCCCTTCTAATGAAAGGTTTGACTATATTAGTAATTTCCATGAGTGCAAATCTACCATTGAAAATGACTAAAGTAGTCAAACCTTTCATTAGAAGGGGTGCCAATACTTTTGGCAGTATAGTGTGTGTGTGTGTGTGTGTGTGTGTGTGTGTGTGTGTGTGTGTGTGGTGTGTGTGTAAACACACCTGGCAATACAGCTCATTCTGATATGCGAGTGATAGCAATGTAGAGGTTGTATAGGTAGATATATAGTGTTTGGTCAGTAGAGCTCGTGATGGTTAAACTGACCGCCTCGAGTAATCTGAGGGTCAGGGTCTCAGTGTTGATGGATCACGGGAGGTTTAGTGTCTGTCTGAAGCTGCAGGGCTGTTGTTTAAAGGCCCCCCCCCCCCCGTGGATCATAAAGGTCTCCTCATTGGCTGCTGTGAGTCTGATGACACACGACAGATCTGATCTTTGGCTTCGGGCTCCTGGAGCGTCTGCCATCTCTGGACTGATGCAATAACCCATACAGCAAATACATAAATAAAGTCTGGCTGTGTATTTCAAATATACTGTACGTGAATACACGTGAACCGTCAATTTAATATTTTCATATAATATAAGTTAATTTGCAAAAACAGATTTAATTTTCAAAAATCATGTTTTTTCATTGTGCTTTCCAATTAATCTCAATCATGCTGCAGTTAGGTTATTTTGATTATGTTAAACAATAACTACAAAATAAATGCTTGCTAATTAACACAATAAAACATGATAAAAAAAATCAGTTTTTGCAAATAAACTCTTACAATATATATAGTTTTAATCTTCACATACACTGAAAAAAGGTACTCATTTTTTTTAAGGTAAGTGGTTGCAAAACATATTTTAGCTACATTTAAATATTTTTTTTGAAAGTTAGTCAACTGAATTAATTTAAATGTAGCTAAAATAAATAGATTGCAACCAACCACTTACCTTAAAAAAATTAGTACATTCGATGAATAATTATTTTCAGTATACTTAAATATATTTCAGAGGCAAGGAAATACATTTGCAATCTTACAGTAGCCTGTATGTAGACTTTATCCATGATTTATTTTTATTCAAATTTGTTAAAACTGTTCAGACCTGTCAAATACAATCCTTTTTTCTTGGAGGGCTTTTAAAAGCTTTTAAAATATATGAATATATTTTATATATTAGTACAAAATATATTTTTGGATTTTTGTTTTAATATAAAAAAAATAAAAAAATAGCTGGGCTTTTAAATGATTTAAAATATATGAATATATTTTTAAATATATTAGTACAAAATATATTTGAAAAAAAATCCCAAAATATACTTTGTACTAATATATAAAAAAAATATATTAATATATTTTAAAAGCATTTAAAAGACCAGCAATCTTTTTTTTTATATATATATAAAAAAAAATATATATATATATATATATATTTATTTTTTTTATTTTTTATTGAATTAATATATTAAAAAAATATATTAAGATATTTTAAAAGCATTTGCTGGTCTTTTAAATGCTTTTAAAATATCTTAATATTTTTTTAAATATATTTTCAAAAATATATTAGTACAAAATATATTTTGGGAATTTTTTTGAAATACATATAAAAAAACATATATTTTAGCTGTGTGGGAAATGCGTATGATATTGTCGTGTTGTGTAACGATGAAGATGAGTGAGTGTTTTGTGTTTTTCTTCACGCCTCGTGCAGCAGTTCATCAGAAAGGTGAGTGATTCTCTCTGAGCTCGTGTTATTATCTGTGTGTTTGATGAAGGACTGACGGTAAAGCTTGTGTTTCCAGACGGCTCAGAGCGGAGGACACCGGACCTTACTGTACGGCCACGCCATTCTCCTCAGACACTCCTTCAGCGGGATGGTTCGTCAGCCGTCATCAGATCAGTGTTCTGCCTTTGATTGAACTAATACAGTAATAGTGACTTTATCTCACCATTCTGAGAAGACAGGTCAGCACTGTGAGATATGAAGACATAACTGTGAGATATAAAATTAAGGATTACAAAAATTTGAATGAAGAATTGTGAGATTTTAAAATGACGAATTAAGAATTTAAAATGACAAATTAAGAGATTTAAAATGACGAATTAAGAATTTAAAATGACAAATTAAGAGATTTAAAATGACGAATTAAGAATTTAAAATGACAAATTAAGAGATTTAAAATGACGAATTAAGAATTTAAAATGACAAATTAAGAGATTTAAAATGACGAATTAAGAATTTAAAATGAAGAATTAAGAATTTAAAATGACAAATTAAGAGATTTAAAATGACAAATTAAGAGATTTAAAATGACAAATTAAGAGATTTAAAATGACGAATTAAGAATTTAAAATGACAAATTAAGAGATTTAAAATGACGAATTAAGAATTTAAAATGACAAATTAAGAGATTTAAAATGACGAATTAAGAATTTTAAAATGACAGAATTAAGAGATTTTAAAATGACGAATTAAGAGATTTAAAATGACGAAATTAAGAATTTTAAAATGACAGAATTAAGAATTTAAAATGACGAATTAAGAGATTTTAAAATGAAGAATTAGAGATTTTAAAATGACAAATTAAGAGATTTAAAATAAGATTTCGAATTTAAGAATTTAAGAATTGTAGACTAAATTAAGAATTTAAAATAAATAATTATGAGATTTAAAATGAAGAATGGCTAAGATTTAAAATTACAGAATTAAGAATTTAAAATGAAAGAATTAATGAAATTTTATTTAAATGAAGAATCTAAATTTAAAATGAAAAATTTAAGAATATTAAAATGACGAATTAATTTGTGAATTTAAAATGAAAATTAAGAATATTTAAAATGACAGAATTAAGAATTTAAAATGACAAAATTAAGAGATAAAATGACGAATTAAGAATTTAAAATGAAGAATTATAAGATTTAAAATTAATGATTCTAATATTGAAAAGGAAGAATTGTGAAATATAAAATCAAGAATTGCTAGAAATAAAATTAAGAAATACTAGATTTAAAATAATGAATTGTGACATTTTAAAGGAATAGAATAAAAGTAAATAATTGCACGAAATCAACTCAGAATTGTGATTTATATAAACTCTCATTTGCAAAAATGAAAGAATTGTGAGAAATTCCTTAAAAAAATAAAAATATTCTATGACAGAAACAAAACAACAGAATTGCAAGATGTAAACTATAATCCAGAGCGTATGGATCTCAACAATCTGGCTTTTTTCTCAGAATTATGAGGAGAGAGATAAAGTTTATATTGTGAGATATAAAGTCCGTTACCTTATTTAATCGTGATTAATCGCATCCAAAATAAAAGTTTTTGTTTACATAATATATATATATGTGTGTGTGCTGTGTATATTTATTATATATATATATAAATACACACCCATGCATGTATATATTTCAGAATTATAATTTTTTATATGAAATATATGTATTTATAACATAAATTATATGAATGTAAATAAGCATTTTCAAAATATATATACACATGCATGTGTTTATATACATAATAAATATACACTGTACATGTATTGTGCAAACAAAAACATTTATTTTGGATGTGATTTAATTGACAGCACCACTTTTTAAAAATATGATTGTATTTTATCCCGAGGCATGAAAAATGTTTTCTGTCACAGTTTCTGACGTGCTTGAAGACGTCGCGCTCGATGACGGATAAGCTGTCGTTCGACGTGGGGCTTCAGGAAGACTCGACAGGTGAAGCGTGCGCGTTCAGACCGAAGGAGACGATGACACACACACACCTGATGATCCGTGTGTTTGTGTTCCTCAGGTGAGGCGTGCTGGTGGACCATTCACCCCGCGTCGAAACAGAGATCAGAGGGAGAGAAAGTGCGTATCGGAGACGATCTCATACTCGTCAGCGTCTCGTCGGAGCGCTATCTGGTGAGGATCAAGTACACTAAACATACACTGTATAGAGTCCTGACATCACACTGGGTTTCTTCAGGTGTGTGAGTCTGTGAGATCAGTCCAGTGTGTGTAAAGAGCTCGAACATATCTCACAAAGCCTGGAGAGAACATATCCAGGTCATATTTACCACCAAAAAAATATATTTATTGATTTATTTCCATGATTACTAAACTTTTCAGTGCTTGTAAGCATGTTCACGTTCTGTATTTACTTAAAAATATTATTATTATTAGTATTAATAATGTATTTTTAATCATTAAATTAAATACAGTTTGCTTTATATTTATTTCGTTTTATTTGTAAATATGTGTATTTATTTATTTCCATGACTGTTAAGCTTAATAAGTATTAAGAATAGTATTTATTTATGTATGCATTTTTGTATTTTATTTCCATAAATATTTCCCTAAATGTCATGTTTTGTTTTATTTAATTGTTTATTTAATTTCATCTAATATTTTATGTATTTTTATTATTAAAATTTCTGTTAAAAGTGCAGAATATTATATTTATTTGTTTATTCTCATGATAAGTATTTTTATAAGTCACAATATTTGTATTAATAATTAATATTTTATTTATATGGCTATTAGGTTTTTCAGTGTTGTAAATATATTTGTTTTGTTTTATGGTTCAAAATATTATTATTTAAATGTATTTATTTTTTATTATTGTTTAATTCTTTATTCTTTTAGGCTTTTCAATGAAGTAAGCATATGTTGTTATTAATAATAATAATAATATGTATTTATTTATTTTACTGTTCTATACTTCAGAATTCTTTATTCATTTATGGTTTTATATATAGCTGTTTTTATAGTTCATAAGGTAGCAGGAACAAGCCTTTTTTCTTCTTTTTTCCAGTAATAATTCAGTCAGCAGCTTCACACAGCAAATCAATGATTGACACACAGTGACTCATGGCCGTGTCTGCAGTGTGTGCGTGTGTGTGTGTGTGTGTGTCGCGCGCACGCCTGTGTGTGTGTGTGTGTGTGAGAGATCTCCTGTGTGTGTGTGTGTGTGCGTGTGAGAGAGATCTCCTGTGTGTGTGTGCGTGTGTGTAAGATCTCCCGTGTGTGTGTGTGTGTGTGTGAGAGATCTCCTGTGTGTGTGTGTGCGTGTGTGCGTGTGAGAGAAATCTCCTGTGTGTGTGTGTGCGTGTGTGTAAGATCTCCCATGTGTGTGTGTGTGTGTGTGTGTGTGTGTGTGTGTGTGTGCGTGCATGTGAGAGAGATCTCCTGTGTGTGTGTGTGTGTGTGTGTGTGTGAGATCTCTTTTGTGTGTGTGTTTGTATGTGTGTGTGTGTGTGTGTGTGAGATCTCTTTTGTGTGTGTGTGTGTGTGTGTGTGTGTGAGATCTCTTTTGTGTGTGTGTGTGTGTGTGTGTATGTGTGTGTGTGTGTGTGTGTGAGATCTCTTTTGTGTGTGTGATCTGTGTGTGAGAGAGATGTTGTGTGTCTGTGTGTGTGAGAGAGATCTCCTGTGTGTGTGCGCGCGAGTGTGTGTGTGTGCGTGCGTGCGTGCGTGATGATCCGGTCCTGATGGGCTCAGACGTGTCCAGTGTTAGTCATTCATTCACAGGCTCAGTGTGGCTAATGATCAGCAGCTGCGACTGATACACGTGACGTCCAAACATCAGTGTGTTTGTCATCGGACGGTTAATTCTCCAGGTTATTCTGAGTTTATGCAAGCGTATCCCATGACACCGAGCTCCTCGGTGCAAACGCATCATGAAACAGACATGAGTTGTTTCCATGGTAACGCTCGTGCACCTGTTCTCCGCAGCATCTGTCCATATCCAATGGCAGCATCCACGTGGATGCGTCCTTCATGCAGACGCTGTGGAACGTCCATCCCACCTGCTCCGGGAGCAACGTGGAGGAAGGTCAGAGGTTATCAGCGCTGTTTAAGACACTCATAACAAAGTGTGTGTGTGTGTGTGTGTGTGTGTGTGTGTGTGTGTGTGTGAGTGAGTGTGTGTGCGTGTCTGAGAGTGTCTGAGAGTGTGTGTGTGTGTGTGTGTGTGTGTGTGTGTGTGTGTGTGTGTGTGTGTGTGTGTGTGTGTGTGTGTGTGTGTGTGTGGCAGGGTTCGTACGGTCATGAAAAACCTGGAAAAGTCAGGGAATTTTAAAACAGGCCTGGAAAAATACCCACAAAGTTTTCAAAAAGTCATGAAAATTAGTTTCACAATCTCTGTGCATTTGAATATGTTTTAGTTGATAATATTGGTTAAATTACAATAGTTAACGTACGTGCGATCCGTCACGTCACTGTGCCGTAAAACGTTCAACATTTAACCATTCTAAAGGTGCAAAGCATCAGTTAGCGTGCTCGACAGCTCCCAACCCCATCACCGGCTCTTTCACTCGTGTGACTGACGTGACACCCGCTCCCAGCTGCGGTGCTTCATAGAGACGACCTCTACAGCTCTGAACGTCAGCGGAGACCAGGACACGTGGATGAGCCCCAGAGACAGATCCCCAGTGAGGACCTCGTCACCTAGAGAGTCATCGGGACAAGACCAGTGGAACCAGTGAAGCCCTTACACTCTGACTCTGCTGCAGTTACTGGTTCGTCTGGTCAGAGGAGAACTGCAACCACCCCACCCCCCCCACCCACCCAAGGTTTTTTCTCCGTTCTGTCACCGATGGAGTTTAGGTTTCTCTGGCTTGCTTAGTTGGAGACACTTCATTTCCAGCGATATCACCGACTTTGCACAGATACTATTTAAACTGAACTGAGCTGGATGATGTCATCACTGAATTCAATAATGAAATGCGTTCAACTGAAAAATGTTCCTATTTTGATTACTGCGCAGTTGCTTTGACACAATTTGTATTGTTAAAAGCAGAGGTGGAAAGAGTACAAAAATATTGTACTCAAGTAAAAGTACCATTACATTACTGAAATTTTACTTAAGTACAAGTAAAAGTACCAGTCTAAAAATCTACTCAAGTAAAAGTAAAAAGTAGCTCATTTAAAATTTACTCTGAGTAAAAAGTACTTAGTTACATTTTAACAATGAGAGGGAGGAAAAAATGGGATAGACCAAAGGTGTCAAACTCAGTTCCTGGAGGGCCACAGCCCTACATAGTGTAGATATTACCCTAATTAAACACATCTGATACAGATAAACTAATCATTTAGGCTTATTTGAAAACTACATGGTGTGTGTGTTGGAGCAGGGTTGGAGCTAAACTCTTTAGGGCTGTGGCCCTCCAGGAACACCCTCCAGAGTTTGACACACCTGGGATATGGGCCTATAAATCTCAAACTAGGTGTTTTTAATTAAATGAATCAGTTAATTAGAATAATAAGACATTTGGGCTGTTACCAGGCAAATTAAATCAGTATCAACAAAATGCATCTTTGCAATGCAGAGGAAACGCAGAAGCTTCATCTGAAGTGGCATAGATGTATTACACACTGACATGAATGCATTTAGCCTGCAGTTACAAATGCAGAAATAATGTTTAGATAAATAAGACATAAAATGTGACCCTGAACCAGAAAACCAATTTCCTAAATTGCGATTTATACATCATCTGAAAGCTGAATAAATCATATTTCCATTGATGTATTGTTTGTTATGATCGGACAATATTTTAAAATCTGGAATCTGAGGGAGCAAAAAATCCAAATATTGAGAAAATCTCCTTTAAAGTTGTTCAAATTAAGCTCTTAGTTTTGATATATTTACAGTAGGAACTTTACAAAATACATTAATGGAACATGATCTTTACTTAATATGCTAATGATTTTTGGCATAAAATAAAAATGTATAATTTTAACCCATACAATGTATTGTTGGCTATTGCTACAAATATACCCCAGTGACTTAAGACTGGTTTTGTGGTCCAGGGTCACAAATCTTAAATAGTCATTAGAAATAAAAAATACAAAAATAAAAAGATACTTTAAATGTTAAATTAGAACCACCAGTAGGTGTCAGTAAGTCACTGATAAGAGAGTCATTGTGATTGAACAGAATCATTTAAACGGTTAATTCAAGGAATGAAACACGTCATTGCTCAGAGTCAGAGACGCAAAACTGTGTTTGGTGGCTGTGTTTGGAAATATTTTTGTTGTCGAAATAGAGCAAAAACAGGCAATATGGTGTCTAAAACGTAAGTCTCTTAATTAACTTCTGGTTTTTTAACTGTGTAAAAAGAAAAACTACAGTCCTGTGTAATCATGGTGATTTTTAGAGAAAAACAGCATTCTTCATGTGATGTTGACTTACTATATTAAATTATATAAATATATACATTTTCTGCTTCTATATCTTCAATTTTGTGATCATTCTAAACGCATTTTAACAGACTGAATCACGCAGTGAACGAAAGCACTCCCGTTAAAACAACAATTATTATATTATCTCAGATGATATTGCACACCCTGCGCCACTGTCTTTTTGGCTCATTTGTGCAAAACCTTTTGCTAAACCGTTAAAGCTTCATTTTAACCACCAATGCAATGATGTAAGTATTTACCTTACGTTATCTCCACATGCTTGCGAAGGGCGATGTCGAGATGTTATAAGCTGCTAGTTCGGTCTCCCGAGGCAAACACAGCTTACACTGCATAATAGAGCATGAATATGGCCAGGGGTTCACTTCATTTCCTTCGAGTTACACTTCAGCAGAATACGACGGGGTCTGGTTTTCAGCTGGGTCTGCACCATTAACGCCTGTCTTGTCCGTCTGCATCTTTCTTGTGATTTTAGCGCCAGTTTCTTCTTCTGCCCATTATTTGCTGCAGTTGTTTCCACGGAGCGATTTTTTTTTTACTCAGTAACGAATGAGTTTTAAAATGTAGCGAAGTACAATACTTCCCACAAAATATACTTAAGTAAAAGTAAAATTACAGATTAAAAATATTACTTAAAAAAGTACAAGTACACAAAAAAGCTACTCAATTACAGTAACGCGAGTAAATGTAATTCGTTACTTTCCACCTCTGGTTAAAAGCGTTATATAAATAAAGGTGGCTTGACTTCCCTTTCATCCACTGTAAAAGTGCCGTGTCCAGAAACTAAACCCTAACTGCAGAGCTACTGCGGGCGCTAAAGATGGCTAATTAGTTCATTGTGTTACTGTGCAATCATTATTTCAATAAATGGTTATTTTGTATTCTAAACTACAAAGCTTGTCATTTATTTTAGTAAAAATATGCTGTGGTAAAACATGGATTTTTCTTCTTTAAAAAGATGAAATGTTTCTTATTTAACATGTAACGTTATACATGGACATTTCATGAAAGATTAGGTCATGAACATTTACCACAAAGGTATGGAATTTAATTGGTAGAAAATGTGTACGAACCCTGGTGTGTGTGTGTGTGCGTGCGTGCGTGTGTGTGTGTGTGCGTGCGTGCGTGTGTGTGTGTGTGCGTGCGTGCGCGTGCGTGTGTGTGTGTGCGTGTGTGTGTGTGTGTGTGTTGTGTGTGTGTGTGTGTGTGTGTGTGTGTGTGCGCGTGTGCGCGTGCGTGTGTGTGTGTGCGTGTGTGTGTGTGTGTGTGTGTGCGTGTGTGTGTGTGTGCGTGCGTGCGCTCCAGACGTCATTTCCCAGGCTCCTCATCTGATGTTTTTATTTCCGTCATCCAATAGGATACCTCCTTGGTGGTCATGTGATGCGTCTCTTTCACGGGCACGACGAGGTTCTGACGATCCCGGGATCGGATCAGAGTGAAGAAGAGCAGAGGTACAAACCTTCGTCTTCTCACTCTTATTTTAATATGAATATTAATATTTGAAATATATATATATTTATATATTTCATTTTAGTAATTTTGTTTTTTCCTTATTAGTTTGTTTTAGTCTATACTGTATATATATATATATTTATTATTTCAGTTTTAGCACATGAAATTAAACTAAATAAAAATTTGAAATGTTGCTGAAATTAATATTTTTCCAATATATTTTATTTTATTTTATACAGTTTAAATAAATAAATACATAAATAAAATAATATATATTTATACATGAATACATGCATAAATAATAATAATAAATATATAGATAAAAAGGAAGATAAAAGTAGTAGGAAGAAGTAAAGTATGAATAGATTTTTTTTTTTTTATTATAACAACAATAATTTTTTTCATTGCAGCAACACAAATGCAAATAAACAAGTAAATACATTTATGTTTATTTTTGTAATGAATATGCATTTTCTTTTCTTTTTTCTCTGTAGTAATATTTTATTGGTCCAATATTATGCACACAGCGTGTCATCAATAACTGGGATTTTTCCATTACAACAATAAAAACAAATAATAACTGGAAAAGGTTGACAAGAGAAGAACCCTGAAGAGCATTCAGCTTTTAATAAACCTTATGAAATCCAATTCTTTTAAAATATGAATTGTAATTATTTGACTCTCTTCTTCTAATCTGTGGAGTCTAAACGGTGCAGAAGCACATGATGTCCTGCTGTTCGTGATGCTCTTCACATCGGTGTCAGAACGACGTGTCATCTATCTGTGACGCAGCGTCTCGTAGGATCGGCGGTTTGTGTTTCAGACTGAAGTGGGTCGAGCTGAAGTAACCCAGGGCTGCTGAAGATGTGATCGTAGGCGTGTGGCCTATTTTTAGCGCGTCGTCTGCAGGATTAGATATCGGTCGCCGGCTCTGACCCGTGGCGCTGAGTCCTGTCCTTGAAATCTAATCAGAGGAACGTCTTGCTCTAAAGGGGTTTCTGCAGGAGCTCCTTCAGATGCATCGCAGCTCTGTCACCGCGCAGGGCAGGAATTAATCATTTCTATTATTGTATTAGTGATGGAGAGAGTGTTTGTTCATTAAAATACATCCTCTATGAGATGTGCAGCGCTTCTGAACTGATCAATAAAGCCGTCAGCGATCATGTCCATCTTTAAACTCATCGTTAACAGAAAACTTCTTCTAAAGCATGTTAGTTGTAGCTCGGGTTAGTTTAGTACATTTTTTATTCAACTTCATTATATGTGTGTATTACAGGCAGTGTCGGGGGGGTAACGCATTACAAGTAACGCGAGTTACGTAATAATATTACTTTTTTCAAGTAACTAGTAAAGTAACAGCATTACTTTTTAATTTACTAGAAAATATCTGAGTTATTTTTCTCCATTTATTGACTGAGTGCGCCGTGTGAACATGATCTTACTGTAGATCTAATCTAGACTAAATATGAATGTGTATTAAT
This sequence comes from Schizopygopsis pylzovi, assembly GCA_027422435.1. NCBI lineage: Eukaryota > Metazoa > Chordata > Actinopteri > Cypriniformes > Cyprinidae > Schizopygopsis > Schizopygopsis pylzovi. The sequence continues at coordinate 904,492 of CM049829.1, read as the reverse complement.
TCATCCCACTCGCAAAAAACAGATTCAGTATTCATCAAAATGAATTAAAACAGTGAAATACAAACTCAGAATATGACCAAACCTGCAATAATTAAATATGTTAAACAACACAAATATATCTAATCTCATTTTATTAACCGATGTGTTTGCTGCTGACCTTTGATGATCAGTTCAATCATATTAATAATCAAACATGACTTTAGATAAACTAACAATTGTGCTTCATTGTGTTTAATTGCTGAAGAGTGTTGATCTTCTCCTGTGTTCTTCTGTACAGACGTGATTTACTCGTCCTTCAGTCTGAGGTTTATTCATTACACTTTTTGGTGTGAAAGCTTTTATATTTGCTATAAATATAACTTATTATATTAAAAACAAACAATCAAGCCCTGCTCATATTTAAAAAGTAACGCGAAAGTAACGTAACGCATTACTTTCCATAAAAAGTAACTAAGTATCGTAATTAGTTACTTTTTTAGGGAGTAACGCAATATTGTAACGCATTACTTTTAAAAGTAACTTTCCCCGACACTGGTTACAGGTGTGCAATATCGATGAATGATTATATCTCAATATTGACTTCGATTTTGTTGACGGTGATAATTAGTTGAGATCGACCGGTTTTACCGATAACGATAATTAGGTTGGACCGCACTGGCTGATAAACTATTAATCAAACAAACGTTTTTTAAATAGATGCTAAATAATAAGAAACAACAGAGCAACCCAGAAAAACGATCAGTATGAGTTTTTGTCGATAATCGGTTATTCTGTTCTACTAATCAATTATCAGTTTCTGATTAATCTGATCAATTGGTTGACCTCTAATATTTAGACATTATTTTGCTAAGTGTTGGAGCGAGTGTTTGCTCTATTAAATAAGTAAACGTCCTCTGTTAGATCAATAAAGCCATCAGCGATCATGTGATGTTCATCTTTAGGATCACCGTTAACAGAAAACCTATCTAAAACACATTAGTTTAGCTCAGGTTAGATTAAGTCAGGGTTTAGGGTTGAACTTTGTCAATATCACACACCCTTAATACTCATATATAATAAAAGATTATATCTTGAAATGTACTAGGATTTTGTTGGCGGTGGTAATTAGTTGAGGTCGACCGATAGTGGGTATAATAACTAGGTTGGACTGCACTGGCCGTTAATTGATTAATCAATCAAAAGTGTTTAAAATGGATACTAAATGAAAAGAAACATAACGCAGCATATGGATTTTCTGATTACCGGTTACGCTATTCCAGCAATTGGTTGCTGATTAATCTGTAAAACTGATCAATTGGTCACCGTATAATATTCAGAAAATATTTTTCTAAGTGTTTTTGTGCTGGTTTATGCCGGTCATGGACGGATGACGCCCAAACTTTGTCCATTCCTCGTTTTCTGTGTGATGTTCAGATCACAGCAGTGACACAAACTAACCTTTTCATTCTGAACCGTGACATTTGCCGCCTTAAATTGGTTTCCAGGGGCATTTAAACCTTTTATACATGATTGTTTTTTGTTTATTAGAATTTTAGGTAAGAATTTGACATATTAGATGATGCACGTGTTAAATCAATACATGTAATTCAATAAAAGACAGTAGGCTGTTACCAATCAAACAAAATCATTTCAACTAAATGTACTTTTGCGCTGCAGAAGTAGCACAGAAGCAGCAGTTTGATGTATTTACACTGCAATTACGTTTGCATAAATAATGCTTTGAGATTGTTTACAAAAATATAATACTTTAAATATTGAAAATCTTAAATACTTTACCCACCTCTGTTCATATTTAGAGTACTCAAAAACTGTGCCCAAGTAAACGGAAAAGTACTTCTAGAAATATTTACTCAAGTAAAAGTAAAAGTCTGAATAGTTACTTGAGTAAGAGTAAAAAAGTATCGGATAAAAAAAACTACTCATGTTGTTAGTTACTAATTAATTTGGATCATATACTGTACATAGTCTATTTTTGTTTAGATATATAGATTACATTTATGTTGTGTGTGTGTGTGTGTGTACACACACACACACACACACACACACACACACTACACATCACACACATTCACACACACACAGACATATTTGATGTACTACACACACACACACACACACACACAGACACACACACGACACACACACACACACACACACACACACACACACACAACACAGACACAAACAACTATATTAGAACATCATTTCAGTGAATCGCACAACAAGAAACTAGACCGTCTACACAGACACCACACACACACACACAACACACACACACACACACACACACACACACACACACACACAAACATATTTTACTAATATTTACTCAGTAATATATACAGTGACATCAAATCAGAATTATTGACCGCAAACACACACACACACACACACACTCACTACACACCACAACACACTCACACACACAGACAACACTACACACACACACACACACACACACACATACACACACAAAATATTTTCTATTATTTATGTAATTTATTTCAGTGATGCAAATCAGAATTTTGTGTCTACACACACACACACACACACACACACACACACACACACACACACACACACACACTAAATATTTATATTATTTATGTAATTTATTTCAGTGATTCAAATCAGAATTTTCATCAGCCTTTACGCCAGAGTGAGAACCGTCGGAACTGAACGAATCATTCAAACTGATTCGTGAACGGTTCACTGGTTTGATCAAGCCTTAGAACAGAATCGACTCAAAAGAACGAATCATTCGTGAATCGCTCATTGACCAAAGAAACGTAGACGGCGCGTTTGGAATGAACTGAAGCAGTTTTAACTTGTATTGCATTAAGATAAAGTAACGAGGAGCATCGCCCACAGTAACGAAGTAAAGTACAGTTTTTTTTATCTAAAAATGTACTCGAGTAAAAGTACCCATCTTTAAATATATTCTAAGAGTATTAGTTACCCAAAAAATGTACTCAAGTAAATGTTACTCGTTACTACCCACCTCTGAATATATACACCGCGAGTAGGTGGCAAGTGAATCATCTGGTCATTGATTCAACTGATTCATTTAAATCCTGATTCTTTCACGAACAAATCATTGATCTGTTCAAAGATGCGGATTCATTCAGTAACGAAACATTCATTTCTGTTGTCGCATAATGGTCTGAAACTATTCTTGTTGCCGAAATAGTCAATATTGTGTCTAAAACCCATTTTATTGGTATTTGACATGACATTTTAGAGTCGTTTGACTTTCTAAATCAAATCCACAGCCTGTTTAGACATCAATTCAGTGTGTAAACCTGTCTTCATTGGTGTTTTATTCAGATTGGTGAACTACGAGACGGGTAAAGCCGGAGCAAAAGCCCGATCTCTCTGGCGGCTGGAGCCGTTACGCATCAGGTGAGAAGATCTAGTGCTCAGGTTTCCATCCAACGTGAGATCATCTCAGTACAAAGCCCTTCAGGGTGTGATTATGTGACCATAATTCCCATATCTGTGTGTGTACAGCTGGTGTGGCAGTCACATCCGCTGGGGGCAGCCCTTCCGTCTGCGTCACCTGACCACCGGTCACTATCTGGCGCTGACCGAGGACCGAGGCGTCGTGCTGCAGGACCGAGAGAGATCAGACACCACGTCCACAGCCTTCTGCTTCAGAGCCTCCAAGGTCTCACGCGTTCACCAAACACAGCGTTCACTACGAAGGGTTAAACTTCACCTGAAACTGAAAATATGTGCTCAAAATCACTTGAAATGTGTCACTGCATCAGTGTCTCAGCAATGGATGTGAATGGGTGCCGTCAGAATGAGAGTCTGATAAAAACATCACAATAATCCACAATCAGTTACCATCTGGAGAAGACAAAAGATGAAACAAATCCAGCATTAAGACATTTATAACTAAAATACCATAGAGTCCATAATAACTCTTCCTCCAGTGAAAAGTGCATCAGAATCAGGAGAGAAATCTGCAGCGTTTACAAGACTAAACGGCTCTAAACGTTAATTATTTTGGATTTACATGATATTAAATGATGGACTGGAGTGGTGTGGATTATTGTGATGTTTTTATCAGACTCTCATTCTGACGGCACCCATTCACATCCATTGCTGAGACACTGATGCAATGATGCATTTCTCCAAATCTGATGAAGAAACAAACTCATCCTAATCTTGTATGGCCCGAGGTATATTACATTTTAAATTTCCAGTTCATTTTTTAAGCAAATATTAATTTTTTTGTGAACTATTCCTTTAAGAGCACCATATACCACACTGAAGTAATGTGCTGTAAAACAACATCACATTTAATAAAGACTCAAACCGGTCCATCAGAGTCAGTAAGATCTATTTTTCTTTAAACAAATTAATGCTTTTTTCTCAGCAAGGATGCAATAAATTGATTAAAAGTGACAGTAAAGACATTTATAATGTTACGAACGATTTAACGTTATTTAAAATAAATGCTGTTCTTTTGATCTTTCTATTCATCTGTGAATCATGAAAAATAAAATGCATCACGGTTTACACAAAAATACTGCACAACATTGATAATAATCAGAAATGTTTCTTGAGCATATTATAATGATTTCTGAAGATCATGTGACACTGAAGACTGCAGTAATGATGCTGAAAATACAGCTTTGATCACAGAAATAAATTACAGCTAAACACATATTCACATAGAAAACAGCTGATTTAAATTGTAATACTTTTTACCATTTTTAATCAAATAAATGCAGCCTTGCTGAACCGAAGAGACTTCTATTTGACCCCACGTGCATCACATTATTAATCCGTCAGCTCTCACAGAAGCCGGTAATATTAGTCTACATCACTAGGTTTATTGATTTATTAGTGTTCTGTCTGTAAAGGGACTGTAATAATAATAATAATAATGTATGATGTTTAATGCAGACAGTTATTGCAGCTCTCGAGGGGTCAATATTCAGCGACGAGCTCTATTAAATATGAACCATCACTATTATCATGAGTCATTTGTCATCCAGTTATTCTTCCTCCTCTGCTTTGGTTTTGCTCTTGATGTTCCAGCGTCTTAATTAGGATTCGTCAGCTTTGCCTCTGGATGTGCTGTAATGTACTGTTCGTTTGTTGTGCTGTCATTGAGTCATTTTCATCTTGATTAGTTTGATCTATCATCGTTTTTTCAGGTCTTGATTGATCCGAATGAGATCAGCTGTAAACAATTCATGCTTTCAATAGAGTTGGTGCACGTTTTCAAATATACACTTTTATATTTATAATATTATATAATAATATAATATATATTATATACGATTTTTAACAGTAAGTCTCTTCTGCTCACCAAGCCTGCATTTATCGGATCCACAGTTTAGCAAAAACAGTAAAAATTTGACATATTTTTACCATTTAAATATATTTTATTTAATATTTCTATTCTATTTTATCTTTCTATTTTAATATATTTTAAAATGTAATTTATTTGTGATTTCTAAGCTGAATTTTTAGCATCATTACTCCAGTCTTTTCAGTCACTTTTGATCAATATAAAGCATCCTTGTTAAATAAAAGTATTAATTTCTATAAAAAAATTATACTGACTCCAAGCTTTTGAGTGGTATAGCGTAAAATGTTAGACAAATGCTGATCTTTGGATCTCAACGGTTTTAAATATTGATAATAATAATAATAATACAAATTCTTGAACAGAAAATCAGCATATTATAATGATTTCTGAAGATCATGTGACACTGAAGACTGCAGTAATGATGCTGAAAATACAGCTTTGATCACAGAAATAAATTACAGTTTAACACATATTCATATAGAAAGCAGTTATTTTAAATAGTAAAAATATTTCGCAATATTACTGGTTTTGCTGTATTTTGGATCAAATAAATGCAGGCTTGGTGAGCAGAAATATATTCTTTAAAAAACATGAAAAATCTTAATGTTAATTTTTTGACTGGTAGTGTATAAATATCAAATATTTTCTCTTGAATTGTTGCACAAATATTTTGCATACGGCATAATGTTCAGTTGTTACAAAGTCAATGTGCAACCCAAGAGGGGATTATTTGACTGATTGTTTTCACACATGATGGAGTTGATCTCATGTTAAATATGTTGATGTTATATATAATATGACTCAGTTCTCCAGCTGTCCAGCCTGTAGCGCAGGCACTGAACGTCTGGTTTGTGTTGGTCCAGGAGAAGCTGGAGTGCGGTCTGAAGCGGGACATCGAGGGGATGGGAGTGGCGGAGATCAAATACGGAGATTCTCAGTGTTTCTTGATGCACGTGGCGACGGGTCTCTGGCTGTCCTATCAGGCGCCGGACGTCAAATCCGTTCGACTCGGGCCGCTCAAACGCCGGGTGAGAGTCACTCCTTCTGTTGTGTAGTTTAGATCTTATATATATTTAACGCTAGCACGGATGTAATGAATAGCGATGTTATTTTTGTAGCATTCAGGTACTAAAACACCTTTTATATATATATATATATATATTATATATATATATTATATTATATTATTATTGATTTTTTTAAGTTGATTTTTTTTATTTTAATTTAGTGAAATTATAAGTAATTTTATTGTTTAAAAATAAAAAAAAATATATATATATATATATCAATTTTACTTAATTATAATGCTTAGTTAAAAGAAATCTAAATGAAATAAGGTATTTTTATATTTAATTTTATTTCAATTGCTGAAAATGTTTTTTTTTTGTGGTTTTAGTTTTTATTTATTTTATTATGTTTTTATTATTTTAGTATTTCAAATTAAACTAAATGAAAATGAGAAATGTTGCCTGAAATAATTTATTGTAATTATTTTATTTCAGTAGCTGAAGATGTTTTTTATGTATGTTTTAGGTTTATTTATTAATTTTAAATATTTAAATGTATTAATTATTTATTAGTTTTTTTATGTTTTATATTTTATTTCAGGGGGGTAAATTATATAGTAATTTCATTGTTTACTGATTTTTTTTGTGGTTTTAGTTTTAATGCTTAGTTTAACTAATCTAATAAATAAGTCTTTATAGTCTTCATTAATTTTTAGTTTTAGTTTCGATTGCTGAAAATGTTTTTGTAATTCAGTTAATTAGTTTTAGTTTTATTTATAATATACTTGAAAATGTTATTTAAATAATTGTAGTAAACCTAAATGAAATCCCTGATGAGTAGAGGTTTTCTTACAATAGCAACCTATACTAAAGTATCATGGGTAGTTGACTTTAGTCAAACCGTGTCCTCTGGTGTGTCATGTTGTACAAGTTCAGTATAATTTTAAAACATTTTCAACTTTTTGTGTAATTATGTGCATGCACTTTGTTAATGTTTCATATTTAATTTCGAGGTAACGTTTATTTTTTCCAGTTGCATTTTCTTGTGGTATTAGTTTTAGATATATGTATGTACCATGTTATTACTGTCTGTATACAGTTAGATGCTTATGAATTCAAGACATACTGAAAATGTTAGTTATCAGCTTGTAGTCACCTATAAATCCCCCTGATTGAGTCAGAGTGTTTTCATTACCAGAAGCAACTAACTAAATGGATCGATGAGTAGTTGACATTTAGTCAAACCGCTGTCAACACTGAGTGAATCGATGTTGTACTACTTCAGAATCATTCGCAACACCACGCGACTTCTTCAACTTCTTCATCAGTGTAATTATGTGCATGCACTTTGTAAGCTCATATTAATTTCGAGGTACATGGAATATTTTTTTTCCATGCACTTTGACTAGTAAATATCAGAGTACCATGTTATTACTGTCTGATACACAGAGCTTGTGAATCAAGGCTTATGAAATGTTAGTTTCAGCTTGTTTTCTGTGTTTCTCTGTTGTTCAGGTGTGTCTTCATTCAGAAGGACACATGGACGATGGTTTGACATTACAGCGCTGTCAACACGAGGAATCGAGTGCCGCTCGAATCATTCGCAACACCACGCGACTCTTCAGCTTCTTCATCAGGTATCAGATGAGCTAGAACGAATTTACAACACATTCAACACTCGTGATTTGAGGTTTATTCTCAGAATTCTAAATTTACGTCTCATGATTTTGAGGTTTATTCTCAGAGTTTTTAAGTTTAAGTCTCATGATTTTGAGGTTTATTCTCAGAATTCTTGGTTTACGTCTCATGATTTTGAGGTTTTTATTATCCAAAATCTTGGTTTACATCTCATGATTTTGACGTGTATTCTCAGAATTATAAAATAACATCTCATGATTTTGAGGTTTATTATCAGAATTCTACAGTTTATGTCTCATGATTTTGAGGTTTATTATCAGAATTCTAAGTTTACATCTCATGATTTTGAGGTGTATTCTCAGAATTCTAAGTTTACGTCTCATGATGTTGACGTGTATTCTCAGAATTCTAAACTATCATCTCATGATTTTGAGGTTTATTCTCAGAATTCTAAGTTTACGTCTCATGATTTTGAGGTTTATTCTCAGAAGTTCTAAGTTTACGTCTCATAATTTTGACGTTTATTATCAGAATTCTAAGTTTATGTCTCATGATTTTGAGGTTTATTCTCAGAGTTCTTAGGTTTACGTCTCATGATTTTGAGGTTTATTCTCAGAGTTCTAAGTTTACGTCTCATGATTTTGAGGTTTATTTACAGAAGTCTTAGGTTTACGTCTCATGATTTTGAGGTTTATTCTCAGAGTTCTAAGTTTACGTCTCATGATTTTGACGTTTATTATCAGAATTCTAAGTTTATGTCTCATGATTTTGAGGTTTATTCTCAGAATTCTAAATTTACGTCTCATAATTTTGACGTTTATTATCAGAATTCTAAGTTTACGGCTCATGATTTTGACGTTTATTATCAGAATTCTAAGTTTATGTCTCATGATTTTGAGATTTATTCTCAGAATTCTAAGTTTATGTCTCATGATTTTGAGGTTTATTTACAGAAGTCTTAGGTTTACGTCTCATGATTTTGATGTGTATTCTCAGAGTTCTACATTTATTCCACACCCGTGCCACAGTGATGATAAGTTGAATAAGTTTCACTGCCAGATCGGTGCACACAAACACGTTTATCTGCCTATTTTTAGCTCTCACATGCATCTTGAGTGTTCTGCGTGAGTGAACAGAGTCGTGTTCCTGATGCACCGTGTGCTGTCCTTCACCTGGGCCGCTTTCAGGAAATATGCTTCATAATCTTACATAAGCGATGCTGTTTTGGCTCAGAATCCAATCTGCGGGAAGCTGCATGTTATTCTGGGAAGCTCGTTACTGTCCAGAAGTTCTTAAGTTTACTGGTCTCATGATTTTGAGGTTTATTCTCAGCGTTCTAAGTTTACGTCTCATGATTTTGAAGTTTATTCTCAGAATTCTAAGTTTACGTCTCATGATTTTGACGTGTATTCTCAGAATTAAAAAGTTTACGTCTCATGATTTTGACGTGTATTCACAGTTCTAAGTTTATGTCTCATGATTTTGACGTGTATTCACAGAATTCTAAGTTTACATCTCAATTTTTTTTTTTTGATTTTGACGTGTATTTTTCACAGAGTTCTAAGTTTACGTCTCATGATTTTGACGTGTATTCTCAGAGTTCTACATTTATTCCACACCCGTGCCACAGTGATGATAAGTTGAATAAGTTTCACTGCCAGATCGGTGCACACAAACACGTTTATCGGCCTATTATTCTCAGAATCTCACAGATCTTAGTTTTGCGTGAGTAATCAGAAGTTTACGTTTATGCTCAGATTCTAGTTTACCTGTGCTCAGATTTCAAAGTTTACGTATGCTCATAATTTCATAAGTCGTTTATGCTCAGAATTCAAGTTTACGTTATGCTGCAGTTATTCAGGAAGTCTTACGTTTACTCTCAGATCTAAGTGTTACTTAATCAGAATTCTAAGTTTACGTTCTATTCTACGTTCTAAGTTCTACGTTTATGCTCAGATTCTGTGAGGTTTATGCTCAGATTTAAGTTTACTCTCTATGCTCAGGAATTCTAAGTTTACGTTTATTTGATTTATTTACGTTTATTCTCAGAATTTTGAAGTTTAGTATCTTCAGAATTCTAAGTTTATGTTCTATGCAGATTCTAAGTTTACGTTTATCTCAGATTTTGAGTGTTTTTTCTCAGAATTCTAAGTTTACATGCTCAGAATTTTAGTTTATTTTCTCAGAATTCTAAGTTTTGACGTTTATCTCAGAATTCTAAGTTTACGTTCTCAGATTTTTACTTGTTTTCAGAATTCTAAGTTTACTCTCATTTTTTGATGAATTCTAGAGTTTACTTTATTCTCAGAATTTAAGTTATACAATTTATGCTCAGAATTCTAAGTTTATCGTTTATTGCTCAGAATTCGAAGTTTACGTTTATTCTTCAGAATTCTAAGTTTACTGTTTATTCTTCAGAATTTCTAAGTTTACGTTTATTCTCAGAATTCTAAGTTTACGTTTATGTCCCAGAATTCTAAGTTTACGTTTATTCTCAGAATTCTAAGTTTACGTTTATGCTCAGAATTCTAAGTTTAGGTTTATGCTCAGAATTCTAAGTTTACGTTTATTCTCAGAATTCTAAGTTTACGTTTATCTCAGAATTCTAAGTTTCCGTTTATCTCAGAATTCTAAGTTTACGTTTATGCTCAGAATTCGAAGTTTACGTTTATGCTCAGAATTCTAAGTTTACGTTTATGCTCAGAATTCTAAGTTTACGTTTATTCTCAGAATTCTAAGTTTACGTTTATTCTCAGAATTCTAAGTTTACGTTTATTCTCAGAATTCTAAGTTTACTTTATTCTCAGAATTCTAAGTTTACGTTTATGTCAGAATTCTAAGTTTACGTTTATTCCCAGAATTCTAAGTTTACGTTTATTCTCAGAATTCTAAGTTTACGTTTATTCTCAGAATTCTAAGTTTACGTTTATTCTCAGAATTCTAAGTTTACGTTTATTCTCAGAATTCTAAGTTTACGTTTATTCTCAGAATTCTAAGTTTACGTTTATGCTCAGAATTCTAAGTTTACGTTTATTCTCAGAATTCTAAGTTTACGTTTATGCTCAGAATTCTAAGTTTACGTTTATTCTCAGAATTCTAAGTTTACGTTTATTCCCAGAATTCTAAGTTTACGTTTATTCTCAGAATTCTAAGTTTACGTTTATGCTCAGAATTCTAAGTTTACGTTTATTCTCAGAATTCTAAGTTTACGTTTATTCTCAGAATTCTAAGTTTACGTTTATGCTCAGAATTCTAAGTTTACGTTTATGCTCAGAATTCTAAGTTTACGTTTATTTTCAGAATTCTAAGTTTACGTTTATTTTCAGAATTCTAAGTTTACGTTTATTCTCAGAATTCTAAGTTTACGTTTATTCTCAGAATTCTAAGTTTACGTTTATTCTCAGAATTCTAAGTTTACGTTTATTCTCAGAATTCTAAGTTTACGTTTATTCTCAGAATTCTAAGTTTACGTTTATTCTCAGAATTCTAAGTTTACGTTTATTCTCAGAATTCTAAGTTTACGTTTATTCTCAGAATTCTAAGTTTACGTTTATTCTCAGAATTCTAAGTTTACGTTTATTCTCAGAATTCTAAGTTTACGTTTATTCTCAGAATTCTAAGTTTACGTTTATTCTCAGAATTCTAAGTTTACGTTTATTCTCAGAATTCTAAGTTTACGTTTATTCTCAGAATTCTAAGTTTACGTTTATTCTCAGAATTCTAAGTTTACGTTTATTCTCAGAATTCTAAGTTTACGTTTATTCCCAGAATTCTAAGTTTACGTCTCATGATTTTTGACATTTTTCTCACAATTGTAGAAAATGTAAACAAGTCAGAATTGCGAGAAAGACATCAGAATTGTGAGATAAATAGTGTAAATTGCCTTTTATTTAATTATTTTGTGTCTGGACACAAAATGTGTTTGAAAAAGTCGGAGATCTTGTTTTATGCTCATTGTATCACCTGGCCAAAGCATCAGTCCATTACTAGTTTTTAATATTTCTAAAAGTTCTCAATTGCTGAAGCATTGTGCCGGCAACAGGAAGGTTGTGGGTTTGATTCCCAGGAAACGGGGGTTCAGATCAAATACAGATTGTGAATGCGCTGTAAGTGAATAAATGTCATTGTGTGTTCAGGAGGTCAAGTCATGTATTTCTGTAGTACTTTATACAATACAGGTCATTTCAAAGCAGCTTCACAGAAATAAAGAGAAAAAGTTATTCATCAAATATGAAACAAATTCAGTTTATGAGACAAAATCAAAGTTCATATAGTGTCAATGCCGTCAGATTGAAAATATAACTAGTTGGTGAACATTTGTGACCCTGGAGCACAAAACCAGCCTTAAGTCGCTGGGGTATATTTGTAGCAATATCCAAAAATACATTGTATGAGTCAAAATTATAGATTTTTATTTTATGCCAAAAATCATTAGGATATTAAGATCATGTTCCATGAAAATATTTTGTAAATTTCCTACCATAAATATATCAAAACTTAATTTCTGATTTGTAATATGCATTGCTAAGAATTTCATTAAAACAACTTTAAAGATGATTTTCTCAATATTTAGATTTTTTTGCACCCTCAGATTCCATATTTTCAAATATTGTCCAAACCATACATCAATGGAAATATTATTTATTCAGCTTTCAGATGATGCACAAATCTCAATTTCAAAAAATTAACACTTATGAATGGTTTTATGGTCCAGGGTCTCATGCATTTATGAATTTGGCAGATGCAGATTTGATCAGTTCATGCATTTCCAGGGAATCGAACCCATGACCTTTGTGTTGCTGCTGCAGCGCTCTACAATCATAGCTGCAGGAAAGCACAGTCTTTAATATCAGATGTCTCTGATGCTGTTTCGACAGAGAGCTCGATGGTTTGAGCGCCATGAACCGCTCGTCTGTGCTTCTGCCCATCGAGGAGGTTCTCCAGACGCTCAATGATCTGATCGCGTACTTCATGCTTCCCGACGCCGAGCTGGAGCACGAGAAGAAACAGATCAAGCTGCGCTCGCTGAAGAACCGACAGAACCTCTTCAAGCAGGAGGTGAGCTGAGCTGTGATCGGGATCCGCCGAGCCTTTGTTTAAAGAGTCTGTCGATGAGCATCTGTTTTCACACGACACGCTGCATTTTAGTGTTGATTTTCTGTCAGCTTAACAAAGCGTTATTGTTCTCTTTGGCTTTTACATTACATAACCATATTTAAATTACAGCTATCAATTATGGGATGTCAAATATTTTCTCTTAAGGTAGTTTATGAAAGTGTGGTCATTTTGTTAAGTGGATCGATTGATGTTGTCCTGATGCAACTCTGCAAAAAGTGATTTCATTACTCTGTGTTTCGGTCTTGTTTTCCAGAACCCCCCCCTCCACAAAAACTGCATATTTATAATTTGAAATAATTAATTATTGTATTGTTATTTAAATACTCAACAAAAATATGTTTTTTATTTGTATTTTTTTGAATGCATTTATAAATATATTTCACACAAAAAAAATCATATATTTCATAAATATAAAATATAAAATTCATATTTTTTTATTTAAATATGCTTAAATATATTTATAAACACATTTAACCGAAATATGAAATATATGTATTTTTAAATAAAATAATTGCATATTAAATACATATTTAATCATATAAAACTATTGAAATAAATATATATAATTAGTTTTTTTAGTTTTTTACAAAAAATAAAAATAAATGATTATTTTAAATGTATTATGTATTTATTAAATATATATTTACTTAATTTCACATGTAACAAAAATATAAAATTATTATTTAAATATTTGTATAAATATATTTAACAAAATATTACATAAATATTTGAATATATTTATGAATATATTAACGAAAAAAATAGTTAATTAATACTTTTTTATTATTATTTGAATTAATTGAAAGTGTTTTATTTTCTATTTAAGCATGTTTTTTATATTATTTTTTTTCTTCTGAAAACAAGATTTTATATTTGATCTTTTCTGTCATGTTGCTTTGCAAGAAACTGTGTTGATATTAATGATATTTAGATATTTGTACTGTAAAACAAGACTCACTTTTTGCAGAAGACCGGTTTTATAAAATGTGTTGTATTAAATACAGTGTGTTTTCTATATGATGTGTTTATTGCGACGGCTTATTGAATGAATGCGCTGAGATGAAGCTGCACACCTGCGTGTTTCACTTCACTTGATTCATCAGGTTTTCAGAGCGTCATCAATCATCGTTAGCATTGAGCGCAGCAGTGCACTCTGGGTAATGTGTGTGTTTCTCAGGGGATGTTGTCTCTGGTGTCCAGCTGCATCGACCGCTTGAGCGTTTATAACAGCGCGGCTCATTTCGGCGAGTGTGCGAGCGAAGAGGCCGGAGCCGCGTGGAAAGACATCCTTAACCTGCTCTACGAGCTGCTGGGTAAGAACACATCACGGATCTTACTTCTGAACACGAAGACACCTTCACTGCCAGTGTGGGAAGCTCCAGCACAATATCATATAGAGCTGTGTCCTTGGAAATCAGCTCCCAGAATGATTGAGACGTGTCCCATTTCAATACACTGAGAAGCTGAGGAGCTTTAATTAGAGAGAGACCTTTAACTGAATGTGAGAAACACAACCAAACAGAGTACCCTAGCAACCGCATAGTAACACCCTAGCAACCACCCCAGGTACCATAAAAACCACCCTAGCAGCCACCCTTGATACCATATCAACCAAATAGCAACACCCTAGCAACAACCCAGAGTACCCTAGCAACTGCATCGCAACACACACACACACACACACACACACACACACCTCACGCTCTCTCACTCACACACTCATGTTGGTTTTTATGGTGTACGGGGTCTCTCCATAAGCGTAATGTTTTTTATACTGTACAAACTGTTTGTGCTATTGCCCTACACCTACCCTACACCTAAACTTAGCCCTCACAGGAGACGGTGCATTTCTACTTTCCCCCCAAAAAACTCACTCTGTATGATTTATAAGCGTTTTGAATTATGGGGACACTGAAAATGTTCTCATAAATCACCTTCTCCTTGTAATACGTCATACCCATGTCATTATACAAATTTGTGTCCTCATAAACATGCGCACACACACGCGCGCGCACACACGCATACACACACACGCACACACACACACACACACACACACACACACACGCACACACTCTCACTCACACACACGCACACGCAACTCTCACACCACACGCTCACATCACCACACTCTCACACCACACACACACACTCTCACACACACACCTCACACACACGCACACTCTCACACACACCTCACACACACGCACACTCTCACACACAACACACACACACACACACACACACGCACACACACACACACACACACACACACACACACACACACACACACACACACACCACACATCACACACACACACACACAGTCACACTCACACACACAGACACACAGACACACACACACACACACACACACACACACACACACACACACACACACACACACACACACACACACACACAAGTTTAGGGTTCTCTCTCCGTCTGTCAGGTGACCCAGAAGTTCATTATGAT